>VUYV01000011.1:4907226-4917466 GCA_008711295.1 Anarhynchus alexandrinus | reverse complement strand
CCCCAGTGGTGTTGGGGGCTGCCCGTGGGGTTGGGGTCCCCACGGCGTTGGTGTTGGCGTGTTGGGGTCCCCACGGCGTTGGTGTTGGCGTGTTGGGGTCTAGTTATGGGGCTGGGACCCACGGCGTCGCTGCTGGGGACAAGTTATGGGGCTGGGACCCCACGGTATCGGTGCTGGGGGCTGGTTGTGGGGCTGGGACCTCACAGCATCATTGCTGGGGGCTGGCCGTGGGGCTGGGACCCCACGGCATCGGTGCTGGGAGCCAACTGTGGGGCTGGGGTCTCCATGGCATTGGTGTTGGGGTCTTGCTATGGGACTGGGTCCCTGGGGCATAGCTACTGGGAGCAGGCTGTGGGGCAGGGGACTTGTCAGCATGGGTGCTGTGGTTTGGCCGTGGGGCTGGGGTCTCCATGGCATTGGTGTTGGGGTCTTGCTATGGGACTGGGTCCGGGTCCCTGGGGCGTAGCTACTGGGAGCAGGCTGTGGGGCAGGGGACTTGTCAGCATGGGTGCTGTGGTTTGGCCGTGGGGCAGGGGTCTTCATGGTGCGGGTGCTGAGCTCCAGCTATGGAGCGAGAGTCAGCAAGGTGTAAGGACTGGGGTCCCAGCACTATGGTGTGGCCATTGGGTCGAGCCATGGGGATGGGGTCCCCATGGTATGGCTGCTCTGGTCTGGCCGTAGGGCTGGAGTCCTCATGGCATGGGTGCTGGCCTGTGGTTGTGGGGCTGGGACCCCACGGCGTGGGTGCTGGGTCCTCATGGCATGGATGCTGATGTCTGTTAACGGAGCTGGGACCCAACAGCACGGGTGCTGGGTCCCCATGTCACAGGTGCCAGTGCCAGCCCCAGGGCTGGGACCCCGTGGGCAGGGTGCCGCAGGGGCCTTGGGCAGGGGTGCAGGTGGCACTGCCAGGGGTGACCCCAAAGCAGCCCCTGTGGCCGGGGCAATAGCACTGTGGGCTGCCCCTGCTTCCCACATGGGTGTGGGGCACAGGGTCCCTGGAGGGGCTCGGCCATGCTGCCTGTGTGTGTGGGTGATGGGTGCCTCCCCACTGTGGCCGTTGTGGGGTACCTGTGGAGGGGCTCCATCCCCATCCTGGCCCCTGTGGGCTGGCAGGGCTGCTGAGGTACCCTGGGGGGTGTGACGAGTTGATGAGGTCTCAGCGCCTGGCAGGGATGCTCACCTGAGTGCCTCGGGTCTGGGGCAGGTTTGGGGCAGCTGGCTTGGCTGCATCGCCTGCTGCTGTGTGCAGGACATCAACGTGCCGGGAGCAAGGCAGGGCAGAGGTCCTGAAAGGCTGCTGGAGCCTTCTCCAGTGCCAGGTCCCGGTGGCGGAAGGGGGGGAGCCCTCCCCGGGGGCCCTGGGGATGGGGTTCTGCCATTTTCCCAGGGCAGCCGGCGCTTGGGGTCCCTTTTGGGGGGGGACAGCAAGGACGCTCCTCAGCCCAGCTCCCACGACAGCTTTCCAGTGTCCCAGCAGTCCCCAGAGAGCCTCCCACCGGGCCAGAACCCCAGACCTCAACGCTGTGACAGCACACGGTCCCTGTGCATCCCCCCCCGGGGCTGTGTCCGCCCAGGGGTTTGCAGCTGGATCCCCCAGGTAGGGAAAGGGGGTGCGTGGCAGCCGCCCCCCCCGCCCCTGCGCTGCCTGCGCCTCTCCACTGTGTTTCCATGAAGGCAGGCGGCCCCTTCCCCCATCCTCCTCCTCCTCCTCCTCCTCCATCTCCCACTGGAAGCTGCCAGAGCGCTGCTTCCTCAAGCAGAAAGTCACGTGAACCTCCCTGCGAGCCAGGCCCAGCAGCCACAGCACCCGCCCCGGCGGGCACCCCGCTCCTGGGGGGGGCTCACCCCCCTCCCCGACTCCCCACCACCACCACCCCCCCGCACACACACCGGCCTTGGCGGGGGTCTCGCCTCGGCGGGGGCGAAGGCTGACAGTGGGGCCCCGTCAACATTCCCCCCCCCGGGAGCTGGCCCCGTGCCACTGGGAATGTCATCGCCATGTTGGTGGCCGCAAAAGTGTGTGTGTGTGTAGTGTGTGTGGGGGGGTCCTCCCTTGGTGCGGTGATGGGGGGCGGTGGGGTTGCCCCACAGCTGGGAGCATCCCTGCAGATGGCTTCNCCCCCCTTCCCCTGCTCCCCCCCCGGGGCTGGGTGGCACATCCAGAGCCTGCACCCCCCACTCTCCTTCCCCTCCCCGGACTGTTTATCGGAATATAGAAAAAAAAACAAGCTCTGCCGCTGGCCTCCCGCCAGCCAGAAACATTTAATGAGCCGCTCTGCCCAGGCTGCTCTTCGGGGCTGCATTAACTTGGAGGAGTTTCCTGCCTGGGAGCTGCTGCTGGAGGGGGGGTCTTGGCCACCCCTCTTTGAAATCATACCCTCCTGAGGGGGCCACACACTCCCTGCCATCCCTGGGGGCACATCCTGCCCCGCTGCACCTCCTCTTGCACCCCTGCGGGGATGTCTTCCCTGCTCCTCGCCCCCCTCTGCAAGACCTTGGGGCCGGGGGGGGCTGCTCAGCTGGGAACCTTGCGCCCAAGGATGGTGGGGAGCTGCTGGGGTCAGTGGAGGGCTGTGGGGGGGTGTCTTCAGCCTCCAGCCCAGAAATGGAGATGCGAGCAGGGAGAGCGTGCCAGGAGCAGAGGGGGCTGAGGACGGGTGGCCGGTGCTGGTGCCGGTGCTGCCATCACCGGTGCCGCTGGGAGCAGGGCTGGCAGCACAGCCGCTGGGCTCAGCCCTCCGCTCTGGGCAGGTCTGGGCATCCAGACCCCAGCGGGGTCCTGACCCCCGGGGGCACCACTCTCCCAGCATGCTCTGCACTTTCTTTTTAAATTATTTTTATTACTATGATTATTCCCCCCACACACCCCATAGTGATGGTGTTGGGGCAGAGACAGGGAGGAGAGTATTGGAGCTGTGCTCCCTCTGCACGGGTCTGGCTCTGGCTTTGCGGCAGGGAAGCGACGTTCCCGAGGTCAGCACCTTCCCTGGGACACCTTGTAGGGACCCTACATGGACACCCCTCTGGCAGGAGGGAGCACTTCCCAACCCACTTGTTTCGGGTCCCAGAATGGACGTTCCTGGCCGAGGCAGAGCCCGTTGCCGTTTTCCTCCCTTCTGCCGAGCTGGCGCCGTGCGTCCCCCGCCGTCACGAGGCCGAGCTGTGCCACATGCCTTCTGTGACAGATGCGCTGGGAGAGGGACAGAGGGACAGCAGCGTGCAGGGAGAGGGCTGAGCGCTGCGGTGGGGGGGGTCGGGCAGCCCCGACGCGTGTGGACTCCAGCTCTGGAGCTGAAACACCCCCCAGGGCTGCCTGGCACCTTGGGGTGCACCCAGGCATGCCGGGGGGAGGGAGCAGCGGGAGCCCCAAGGCCTCATCCTACATGTCTGCATGCTCTTGATCAGGCTCTCTGCTTGTTGCTGGCGATGCTTGGATGGAAGATGCTGTTTGCCCCGTTCCCCTCCGTGCAGCAAAGCGCCTGCCCCGTAGATGCCCCATGTGCTGCGTCGCCTGCCCTCGCCTGGCATGCTCTGGCGAAGGCAGGATGGGGTCATGGCTACCTGATGCTCGGCGAGGCAATTCCTCGGGGTTTTGGGTGCTGGCGTGAGGCTGGACGCATCGCAGGACTCCTTGGGGCTGGTGCAAGCTCGCCCTGCTGCCGGCTCAGCTTCGCCCGGAGAGATGGGTTAGTGCTGGACCAGCGAGCTCAGCGCTGGATATCTGTGCTGGGCTCCGAGTTCACTCCAGAAATGGTGTTGTCTGGTCAACACAAAGCTGCTGTGAAAGCTGCTCCCTTGGGGAGTGGGTGGATGCCGGCCATCAGGATGGGACCCCCGGGGCAGGGAGGTGTCCCTGCCATTCAGGAGTGCATGTGGCCAGCAATGCACTAGCCAGGCGGCTATGTGCCCCCGGGCAGGGCAGGAACGCCTGTCCCCCTCTGTTTATCTCACTCGATTCATGCCACCCTCTCCTCCCTCCTCTGCTGTGGGATTCCCCGGCCACATCCATGTTGTTTGTACGTGCGAGGGGCTGCGTGGCGTGCAGGGAACGCGCTGGCAGCGTGCATGCCCATGCACGACGGCTGCTGGTGCTGCAGCCCCGGCACAGCCTGCGGGAGCCCCCCCTTGCCCTGCTCCCCTTGGGGTGACGTGGGTCCCATGGGGCTGCCGTTGTGCGTGGTGTGGGTGCACCCCTTCTTTACCTCGTGACCGGGGAGCAGTGGGTGTCGGGGCAGCTGGGCTGGGTGCCCCCTTCCCAGGGCAGCGGTGGGTGCCGGCAGGATGGGGCTGGGTGACGGTTATCGTCCTGCCTGCAGGCTCAGGCTGTGGTTTCCTGCCGGTGCCGGGGGGGATGGTGCTGGGGAGCCACTGGGGCTGCCAGGGGGTTGCCGGGCCCCACCTGGAGCGGGGATGATGGCAGCCATCTGCCTGGGACCCCCAACCCCTGTCCCGGGGGCTCTCTGCTGGCCAGGGATGGGGTGGCCGCAGTGGGGGTGATGCTGGAGGGTTTGGGGGAGATTCGCTGCGGTTTGGTCATGGAGGTGCGGGGGCATGGGCTGTGCACCGACGCAGGGCGTCCCCCTTGGGCAGGAGTGCTGGCAGGCACCGGGACGGATGGGATCCCCCCCTCAGCCCCCCCCGAGGTGTCAGACAGCCCCCTTGTCGCTGCTCACCCCCTTCACTCCCAGGCAGGTCGCTGATCGGGGCGAACGTTAGAGCGGGGTGTAATCTCCCCTGCCAGCCCCTGCCCGGCCCCAACCCCACCCTGACCGTGGGGCGGCTGATAACGCACTGCCTGCACCCCTCTGCGGCCACTTTCTTTGGTGGGGGGTGTGTGTGTGTCTGTGCAGCTCTGGCCCCCCCTTTGCAGTGTCTTGCTCTGCTCCCAGCTTTGTGGGACCCCCAGGCAGGTCCCGGAGGTCCCCCTGCGCCGGGGTGACAGTGCCTGCGCCCCCCCCCCCGGGACAGCCCTGCGGTGCGGGGGTGGCAGGCAGGAGCTGGAGGGTGGGTGGGGGGACACCCCCCCTGCATTCTGCCGGCGCGGCAGCCCCGGCCCCCCTCCTACGCGCCGGGGGGCTGGTGCTGGGAGCGCAGCCAGGTTTCTGCAGCACAGCTCAGGTGGAGCTGCCGCCTGAGCCAGGCTGGGACGCCGGCCGTGCTGGGGATGGCGCTGGGTGAGGGGCTGGCGGGGTGTCAGCCCCCCCCGTGGGGTGTCAGCCCTCCACAGCCGGCGCAGCTCCCGCCACCCATCCACCCCCCTCCTGCTCTGCAGCAGCCGGTTGTGCCAACCTCTGCTCTGCCACACGCATCCTCCTCCACCAGGGTCGTGCATGGCCCTGGGGGGGCTCCCCCCTGGGGGGGGCTGCCTGCTGCGGGCAGCTGCCCACCCTTCCCTCCCTCCCTCCCTACCTCGCCAGGGCGGTGGGTACGAGCTCTTGCCGCCCCGGCTCCTGCCTGCCCGCCGGCAAGAGCCGATGGCAGCGTGCCGGGTGGCAGGCACGCAGCTCTGCCGGGCATGGGGCAGGCCCGGGCACCCCGACCTGCCTGCACCGACCGGCCCGGGGTGAGCCGGGGGCAGCTGCGGGCAGGGGCAGGCAGGAGCGAGGCAGCCGCAGAGCTCTCCCTGTTGCAGCGATGCAGAGCTGCTGGGGGAGCCCAGCGTGGGGCAGTGGTGCCTGAGGTCGGGATTTGGGGTGCTGCATGGGCACAGGGTGTGTGTGAGGGGGGGTTAGGGGGGGTACCAGGCTGCCAAAAGTCCTTGCAGAGGGGCATGACACTGGGGAGACGCCGTCACACTCTTCCCAGCTCGGCAGCCCCTGCCAAATCCTCTGGGCAGCCCCAGCGTGCTGAGGCGCCCTGCCTGCTGCCAGCGCGTGCGTGGCAGGAGGCGCGGACCGGTGGTGAGGTCCGTCCCCCCCTCCACCCCTGAACCACGGGATGGACGGGGCTGGATGTCCGCTCCCGTCCGGAGCTGGACCACGGAGCCGTGGGAGCTGCCGTCCCCATCCCACGGTGGCCGTGTCCCTGCTTGGCCTAGCTGGCGGGGGGGAGGCGGCCGCTAACAGGAAGGACACGCATGTTAGCAACGAAAACACAGCAGCGAGAGGAAGCAGAAGCGATGCATTATTGATGGAGCTATTTGATGCTGCTATATTCGGAGAGCCGCTCCAGAGCACTCGGCAGCACCGTGTTGGGGGGGGTGGCAGGGGGTGTGGGCTCTGCTGGTGGGGACTTACCTGCTTTGGGTCAACCACATGCGGCCATTGCCCGGGAAGACTTCCCCTGCCTTCCCCTGGAGGGTTTCCAACACCCCGGGGGGTACAGTGACACGTGGGTACCAGGGGGGATGCCAGCCCCGTCCTTATCCCTGGGGGTGGGGGTTCGGTGGGTGGCAGCTCCCAGCCCTGCAGATCTCTGGGGGTGCCGGGGGTCCTGCTGCGGCTCGGGAGGCAGAGGTGGGGGGGACGGAGGGGGAGCAGCAGGCCAGGGACCGGGGTGCTCTCCCAGCTGTAGCTCTGGGGTTGGGTGTTAAGGGCTGACCAAAGGGGGGCTGTGCCTTGGTTTCCCTTTTAAGCAGCAGTGCCTGCTCTGTTTTTTTGGGGGGGGTTGAAGGTCTTCTCGAGGGACAGCAGGCAGATGCGGGATGCTGGGGGCTTCGCAGCCACGCTGCACGTCTCCCCTCCCCGCTGTGGGATCCCAGGCCCAGCTTGGCTGTCGGGACCAGCCCCAGTCCAGGAAAGGGGCTGTAAAATGAACCATTCTTGTAACATGAGAGAATCCACCTGGAGCCTCCGGAGCCATAAACCCCGGCGGCTCTGGCAGGCTGGCCCCGGGCTGCTGCCAGAGGGGCCGGGGCTCACTGCTGCGGGTGGCCGAGCTCTTGCAGGACGCGTGTTGCGATGTCTCAAGGACACCATGGGAACACTGCAGGGCATTTCTCTGGTGCTGGTGCCGCGGGGAAACCCCTTGCCAGCAAGACCTGCCAAAGCCTGCCTGCGGACTGCGCTTTCCCCTCCGAGCCTGCGGCCAGCCGGGCAGCGTTGCGGCTGACCCGCCGTGCCGGAGCGAGGTGTGATGTGATACGGATGCCCTGTATGGACCCCATGCACTTTGGGGTCCTGCATCCCCCCTTTAATCTTTCTCCACCTCCTCTTGTTTTGGAGGGGGTGGCCACGGGTGCACGCACTTGGTTGCTGCTTGTCCGACTCTCACGTACTCAGATCTTCTCTGTGCCTTGCGGGATGCTCGAGATGTGACCCCGTAACTTCCCACCCTGCCCTGGCAGCCAGCTTTTCCCCCAGCCCCTGGGCTTTCCTCCTGCCTCTGGCTGTCTGGAAGCGGTTCTGGTTTTGAAGGGTTAATCCCAGGAGCCCCCAGGATCTGCCGCCTGCCCGGCATGACTCACCGTGGAGTTTCCAGCCTCCCCCAAGCCTCTCTGCCGGGGAGGGATGGAGCTGCGCCTTCTCCAGCCAAAAAAAAAGGGGGCCCCTCCTGCCCCAGATACCCCCTTGATCTGGGTGTGCATTGCTTTGGTGGGGAGAGAAGCGTCCCCCCTCCCTTGAGAGACTGGGAAGCAAAGTGTGTTTCTGGTTGAGAGGCAGTAGGGTTTGGGAGGGATGGTTTGCCTTGCTGAAAGCGGGGCTCTGGGGTGCGTGGTGTGCCGTGCCGTGCCGTGCCATGCTGTACTGCTGCAGGCTGCATCTGCGTGTGTGCGATGGTGACCTGGTCTCACCACGATTTGGACAAGTCCAAGAGATTTGGTAGTGCCGGGCCAGTCCGTCCCCTCGTACAGGCTGTGCTGTTTGCAGAGCTAGCAGATTTTTATTATTTTTTTTTTTTATGTAAGTGCATGTCCGTGTCCCCGCTCTACGCCTGCGCCTACCAGGGCCCCGGCTGGGTGTCAGCGGGGGCAGCCCGGGCTGCGCTCCCGAGCATGCCCTGCCTCTGCTGCCCTGCTCGCCTGGGATTCCACACACACGCTCCGTCGAGCCCCAGCCATAGGGATCAGAGGGACCTGGGCATCCCCCGGCTGCCGTGGTCCCCACCGGGGCTCTTCCCATCCGCCTGTCTGGGATGCATCCCTGTTCTCACTCTTCCCGAGCTGCTGACGGTTCCCTGGCCAAGACCTGCACCAGGCTGGGCTTTGGGGAGTCCAGGCAGGCATGGGGACCTTGCTAGGGGGAGAGTGGGTGCTGGGATCCAGGGGATGCGATGCCCCATCCCGAAAACCCAGGGAGCTGGAATTGCCCTCCGCTCCCCCCGCACTGCGGGTGTGAGCACATCGCGAGGAAGGGGCTCCCCCCACCACCGTCGCCGCCACACACGCTTCCCAGCTGCATCCCAGCCCTTCTGCTCTCCATCCAGCATCTATTTAATTATTAACTCGGCTATAACCATAAACAGCTGGGGCTGCTGCAGCCACGTGGACCAGTCCAGCGCTGTCGTCAGAGCCGAGCAGGGACACGTGAGCAGTCCCGGAGGGCTGCTGAGCCCCGGGATAAATTGCTCAGGGCATGTTTGCCATGCACACACTGGGCCGGGGAGCCTGGGGAGCAGTGGGGGCTCCTCTCTGATCCCCCTGGACACGGCACCAGTGCTGGGAGTCACTGGTACGGGGGGCAAAACGCCCCTTTTTGCAGTGTTTTGTGGCAACGGCGGGTTGTTGAGCGCTGGTGGCTGGCTGTGCCTCGTGCATCCTTGAGCCCTGGAGAGGGAAGGGGGCACGGATGAGCTGTGTTTAATGGTCTGTCTTGACCAGGAGGGCTGTGCCACCTCGTAGCTGTCACCGGTGTGGTTTATTGGCCTAACGATGGTGGGTGGCAGCCTGCCGCAGCCCCGTCTCACCTGGTGCCACACAGATGCGGGCTGGCAGTGATGGGGCAGCGTGTCGGGGCACCGGGAGCATCCCCCATGCCCAGTTCCTGTGGCACTGAGTACCAGTGGGTGCCTCCAGCTGTACATGCCTTTTGCAGAGCAGGGTTTCACCAAGGCTTTTAGGTTTACAGTGAGTTTTTCTCTCTGTTTATCTGGGTTTCACAAAGAGTTTTGCTCTGTTTATCCCCGTGCCCCAGAAAGTAGTACTCACTGCAGGTCAGCCTGCAAGGCGAAGGGGAAATTAGGCACGATGGTGTGATGGGGACCAGTGTGCGAACAGAGCCTCGGTCAGCTGAGGGACATGGGGGACAGGAGCGGGGGATGCTGCTGCCGAGCCGTTCCTGCCTGTCCCTCTTTGGTGCTGGTCCCAGCTAGCAGCAGGCTGGGTTGGGGAGCAGGGGGCTGTCCCCCGCAGTCTTTGGGTGCAGGGCTTTGGGGGTGTGCGGCTACGGCAGGGAGGACACCCCCGAAACCTCGTGGCTGAGGTTTTGTGCCTGCTGTGTGTGCACTGTCAGGGGGATCGAGCGTGCTTGGCGGGACCCAACTGGTTGTGCCTGCGTTACCCCATGGCTGCTGTTTCGGGGAGGGGATGAGGTGTGGGCCCGGCCGTGCCGGGGCGTGGGAAGGTGTGTGTGCCCCAGGCGTGGGCGCATACCGGGCCGGGGGTGCGCCGGGAGGCGTCTGGGGAGACGTGCAAGCGCATGCCGGCCCATCAGCGTGCACGCCAGCCCGCGTGTGCAGGGCGAGATGCACCAAGGCGTGCGTGCATGTGTGCCTGCGAGTGTGCCGAGCCCGCCACTGCAACGCGGAGCCAGGGGCTGTTGGGGCTTGGGGGGACGACACAACACCCGGGCTGGGCTCTGGTGTCCCAGCTCATGTCCCTGCTGCCCATGGACTATCCAAGCTGGGTTGGGAGCCTGTGCTGGTCTCCTTTGCCAGGGGAGGGAGCAGGAGCTCACAAGAGGCAGGTGTGGGGCAAGGGGGGGGGATGGAAAAAATGGGATTTTTTGCAATGGAAATTTTCACAATGGAAATTTTTGTAAAAACTCGTAATTGATGAGAAGAGATTGGAGTTTTGTCAAAGAAAGGACACCTTTTGGGTCTGCTTGCAATTGCGGAACGGCACATTTTATTTTTAATCCCCCCCCTTCCCTCCCAAACCAAGCGGTCGTATTCTTTTTCCTCGCCAGAAACTGGGGGAAAGGGAAACAAGTTTCAGAAAGAAAAATCCCGGGGAAAACAAAACAAAACAAAACCCCCAAAAACTGACAACTTCAAAGAAAACCCCAAACCAAACTAGGGGAAAAAGCGTGTTTTTTATTGAAACTTTCGCGGCGGGGGGGGGGGGGGGGGGGGACGCCCC
>VUYV01000011.1:4892433-4906511 GCA_008711295.1 Anarhynchus alexandrinus | reverse complement strand
CCTGTCCCCCCCACTTCCCCTCCCCGCCCCCCGGGACTCGGCTTTCGGAGAGGCACCCCCAGCCCCGCGGGGCGCTGCCGGCAGCCCCCCATGCCCCGCCGTGCCCTGCTCCATCCCAGCCCGCAGCTCCCTTTGTTCTTCCCCCGGCTCCTTCCCCTGCCCGAGCCCCCTGACAGCTGCCCCGCTCCCTCCCGGTCCCCCCGTGCTCACTGTCATGGGGGGCCATGGGGCCGGTGCCTGGCTCCGGGGGCTACACGCCCACCTCCCCCCACTACCCGCTGCAACTTCAGCCTTGCCCACGGCTCGGAAGGTCCCGCCAGCCTCCCACGGCTGCCTAGAAGGGGATAAAAGGTCCAAGGGGTGCAAGCATGGGCCGGGGGGGTGTGGGTGTGCACCTTCTCGCAGGAGCTGCCCCATCGGGGGGGTCCGGGCTCAGAGGGCCGTGGGTGCGGGGGGCTCATCCTCCCCGGCAGACAAAGCACCGGCTGGGCCCGGGACAGCCAGAGCCAGGGGCCAGACTGGGGGTGGGCGCACCATCTTTGGGGCTGGGGGAGACTTGGTGCTGTGGCTCCAGTGCGGGAATCGGGGCTGCAGAGGGGTGTCTCACCCGGGGAGGTGGGGAAGAGAGGTTCCTCTGAAGCCCCCCCTGGAGAGCGTGCTGTGGCAGGCTGCCCTGGTCCCGGGTGACTGGCCAGGCTCTGACCTCCAGCGGTCCCTGCCAGCCCGCCCGGGATGGGCGAGAAGATAAGCACCCCGGGGCTCCCTAGGCTCGGGCAGCTCCCGATGCCCTCGCTGCAGTCCTGGCCAGGCGCTGCAGCAGGAGCCCGGGGAGCAGCCGCCGGCTTCTGCCAAGGCCGGTGCCGCAGCGGGGAGCCCAAACGAGAGGTGGTGGCCGGTCCCTCGGTGAGGTGCGAGCAAAGGGCTTTGGAGGCTGTGGGGTCCTGCGGGGAATCACCTTCTGGGGCACAGAGGGGTGAACCCATCCCACATCGCAAACCCCCGGCTGCTTCCTTCTCACTAGGAGGGTCTGAGCCGGCTCGTGGGTGTCTGGCGGGTCAGGGAGGTTGTGGGACCAAACACCCTTTCCCAGGGTCTTCCCAGTTTGTTCTCCCCGTGCTTTCGGTAGCACCTTCTCTTAGCAGTTTTGCAGTGACTCTTCCAGCACCGGTCAGATATCGGCTCTTACTGCTTCTGTTCTAAGTACGGGTAAATTTCAGTGTCCTTATTCCTTCTTTAAAACCTCAGGTTTTGGAGCGTTCTTGGTGTGGGAGAATTGTGGTTTTCACTAAAGGAGAACCGAATGTGATCTTCGCTGTCTTGATTTTGTAGAAATCCCAGGTGTGTGATCCGAGCGCGCCTTAAAGGCTGGGGAGAGAAGTGCCAAGCAGAATGATGCACAGGTGTTGTGGTTTCAAAAAGGGAAAGAAAAGTTGTGATCCGAGGGAGGACAGGCTGGCGCCAGAGGGTTTGGTGATACAGGGTTTTCACCGTTGTTTGGTGGGGACTTTTCACTTCACCTGCAGCAGTTCACAGTCTGTGTAAAATAGGAAGAGGCCAGAGAAAAGCTGCAGAAGTTCATGTGGAGCAAAGGTGCCCCGGCTGAGGACCTGGAGCCTCTTTCACCTTCTTTTTGGAGAGCGGTGAGAGCTGGCATCCCCGAGCCTCCCCAACCCCTTGAGATGCAGGAGTGGAGGGTGAGGTGGACCAGTCCAGCACCGGGGCTCCTTCCCTGTCCCATGCCTGGCAGAGTGGCAGCAGCGCTGGTTCCTGAGTGGTCTCTCCCAGCATGCTGGTCTTCCACACGCTTGCAGCTCTGCACCAGTGTGAGCTTGAGGTCTGCGTAAAAAATACAAACCCCAGGTCCTGCGTGGTGGCAGAGCAGCCGCAGCACTTCTCCTGGCCTTGGAAACCTCCCGTTCTCTGAGTGACCCGGGGACAGGGTGCTCCTGCTGTTGTTTGCACCTCATGCGTGTGTGTTTGTGGGTTGCAACGCGTGCCACGATGAGGTTTGCTGCCCCACTGGTTGCTGTTGTTTGTGATGGACTGGTGTTGCGACCAGGGATGCCCGGCCGAGAGGGTTTCCCCGGAGCTGTGCTGCCATGGTGGAGATGGTTTCTACAGTGCTGTGCTGCTGGAGCTCGGGCTTGGTCGCTCGTGCCTCGGGAGCACCAGGCAGGTATGCTTGGCTGTACCCTGTCCCTTCGCTCCCTGGGGTTTTGGCCTCATCCTGCACTGGTCCTCCAAAGCCCTGACACCAGCGACAGCACATGCTGCCAGCGCAGCAGCGCGGTGGGAGTCCAGCGATCGCAAGCATTTGCTCTGTCCCCAGTGCTGCCAGCAGCCCGCCCTGTCCTTCGCTCAGCCACTCCCGTGTCGCCTCTTAAACCGAGTCCTAAAGAGAGAGAAGTTCAGCCTGAGCTCGGGGGGCCGAGGCTTGCCCTGACAGCCCGAAGACGCGATGGAGGTACTTTGCAAGCTGCATTGAGCAGGTTCCCATCGTGCTCGCGCTGTCCCTCCCCTCCACGGGCATCTGTGAGTGGTCCGGACCTTGGGGCGAGTGCTGCACCCCAGCGTTGAGGTTTGCCCCCGAGCATGCGTCACCTCGGCGTGGCCAGCTGGGAGGCGCCAGCTCCCACTGCATCCTCGCAGCGGGGTGTTATCCAGCTTTTTTCCCACCCTGGAGCGGGCGGCTGGCTGGCTGCCAGGGCTGCGGGGCTCCACCTAGGATGCAACATGGAGCGAGGCGGCTGTCGGCGGCAGCGGGGCCGCTGTCTCCGGAGACTACGCGTCCCAGCGTGCAGCACTCGGCGCCGTTGGCAGCAGCGGGGAGTGAGGTGGAGCATTGCATCCCGGGATTGAGAATCTCCATGCGCCACGTGGGGGGCTGACAGCCTCCCGCGCCCCGAGGCGGCAGTGCTTGGGGGTCCTATGGGTCTGGGAGGATCAGCCCGGGGATCCCCCTCTGCAGCTGGAGGGACAGACCTCATCAGCCTCTTGCTGCCACTTCCCTGCCCCGCGGCTCTCGGCTCCAGCCCTCCTGGGCAGATCCTGTCCCTGCGGAGGGCTGCCCCGAGCAGCAGCCCTGCAACACCGTGCGGAGCTGTGTGGGTTTGCTTCACCACATGCGTGGTGGGCAAGGAGCCGGGAGTGGGAGCAGAGATGCTGGCTGCAGCCTCTTTAGGGCCACCACCGTGGCTGGCTGTGGCTGTGAATTCTTCCTTGCTGCTGCAGAGCCTAAAAAACCTTTGAAGATGAAAATCCTAGTTTGTCGGGAGGCTTTTTTTTTTTCATGGGATGCTGACAAGGGTTTTTTTCCCAGCCCTGTGGTTCACACACCGTGGTGAGTGTGTGTTTGCTGCCACTGCCCTGGTGCATGCTGTGGGAGGGACGGGAGCTCCGTCGCCTCAAGAGCCCCGTAGGGTGGCAGGGCCCCGGGGTGGAGGGGTCTGGGTGAGAGGGAAAGCGGCCGAAAATGTGACAGGTGCATTCCTGGGGCTGAAACCAGCAGTGTTTGATTACGGATCGTCTTTGAGACGGTGAGCCCAAAGGAGTAATTAGGGCCAGTGGGATATTTCCCCGAGAGTCTCAGGAAATGACTGCCTCATGGTAAGTTGATAGTAGTGGAGCTGAAACTGGGTTATCTGTGGGATTGCATCTGGGGCTTGCAGCCTTGGACGTGATTCAATTTTCAGGCTGTTTTGCAATTGGCAGGGCGTGCTCTTCTCCCGTTTTCCCTCCCGGAGAAATCCCCGTCCACGTGTCTGCATCATCTGAGGGCCGAAATGGGAAAGGGGAGACTCCTGCCGTCCCTAGGGTTATGCTGGGACAGTGTGGTCTCCCAGGGCTCCCGCTGAGTGCCCAGCTCCGCAGGATGCCTTCCCAGGAGACCCTGGGCTCCGGTGGAGCTGAGGCTGCTGGACCGCTCTGAGCCTTGACCCTCAAATCCACGTCCCAGCCTGGGCTCTCCTCGCCCAGTGCTTTTCAGGCTGCGCCACCTCGCAGCCTGCATGAAGTTTGTCACTTTGTAATAATTAACTGCAGCTAATTATTACTTCTCTGGCCATCCCCCTGCAAGCCAGTCAATAGAGAGGAGCACCCGCTGGTCCGGGGTGCTTTGTGTGCTGCAGTTGGGGGGGCTTTTGCACTAACATTGCAGGATGTGACCTGGAGCTGGGGCACGCGTCCCTCCCTGCTGCCTTGCACACGGGGGACACCGTGCACGGCCGCATGGTGCGGGCAGGGAGGCAGCTCATGGTCAAGATAAGCTCCGTGGCAGGCTCGGATGCGTGGCTTAAGAAAAAGCGAGAGGGTAATCCCTGTGCGCAGCAGGGTGGGCGGTGCTGCGGGTTTTGCCTCTGTGCGGGTCAGGACCAGGCAGCATGCTGGCCGGGGTCAGTCGCTGGATGCAGCCGGGTCCGTGGCATCGTCCCAGGAGCAGCATCTCCTCCAGGAGCAGCGTCTCCTCTTCCCTGGGCAGCTCGGCCTCCTGGGAGCTTTGGCTGCGTCAGTTCTGCATTTTCAAAGCAAATGGGGATGCTGCAAGTTGGGATTGTCACTGGGTATGTCTTGGGCCGTGCCTTGGTGCGTGCTGCTTGCGTTCGTTAGTTTAATAACATCGGGGTTTGTAACTGGCCTCGCTCCATCCCCTCTGCTATGAAGAAGAGGGGAAGGCAGGTTTGGGGGGGCTGCTCTATGTGCTTCTGCCTGTCCCAGTCGCTCTGGGTACTTCTCTGTGTGTGCTCTGTGTGACCCTTCTCTGTGTTTGCCCCGCAGTCCTGCCAGCTTCCCCAACACCAGCCACCATCACCCACCAGGCAAAGGCACCTGAATCACTCGAGATGCTGCCCTGCACCCGTGCTGCGGGTAGCACCCTCCTGGGCAGCACCCTGCCGGCGGGGCTGGGCTGGGGAAGATGGATTTCCTGCTGCTATCGGGGCTCCCACACCCCAGCGAGGCAGCCCTGCGAAACAATGCCGCTATTTACACTTTAAAGCCTCGTTAGGCAGCCAGGAAGCAGCAGGCAGAGTGCATGCCGGGAAGCAGCGGCAGCCTTTACGCCAAGGCTAGCCCCTCTTCTTCGCCGCCGGGCTGTTGGGAGGAGCAGGATGCTCCCCGGCTGAGCTGTAACCCTGCGGCCTCTTTCAAGCCCTGTTTCTTCATNTTTTTTTTTTTTTTTTTTAAAGCCTCTGGAGTCCCTGCCTCGTTGCTGAGCTTTGCTGCTCGCACAGAACGCACGCTGGCTGCCCAGCCGGTGATGGCTCCTCTCTGGGACAGGGAGCATCGGTTCCTACCGGTGGCCACAGGTGTAGGAGCGAGATCCCGGTGCTGCTCTGCCTTTGTCCTCGGCAGTTCTTTGCTCTCTGCTGGCAAGACAGCGAAGGGAGTGCGGGCAGGGGCTTTTCTCCCTGCCAGACACCGGGGAAGGCTCTATGTGTCCCCTGCCCGAGCAGGCAGCTCCCCGGCCAGCGCTGGTCTCAGCTCTGGTATCTCCTGGCTGTGCTGGGTCCGTGAGGTGCCTGGGAAACTTGATGTTCCCCAGCTCTAGGGGCTTAGTTTGGGTTTTAACCGTTCCTGCTCCAGTGAACCCACTGGGCAGTGCACCACAACAGCTTCCCGCACGAGGCTGGCAGCTCGCAGGCAGGGAAAGCAGAGGAGAAGGCGGGCAGAGGGTTGGGCAGAGCCGGGTTGTACGTGAGTCATTGGCAGAGCACCGTCCTTCCCTTCCCCGGGCACCCGCCTGCCTGGAGCTGCTTCCTTGGCCAAGCTCTTGCGGCAGCTCTGTGTGGTGCCGGCCAGCTCTGTCCTGCCCCCGGCCAGGGACTGGACCTCAGCAGAGGATGCTGAGCTGGGGCATCCCTCTGTGGGGTTCCCTTCTCCCACGCCTCCCTGCCAAGGAGGAGCCGTGGGGCCGCCCACCCATCTGTGGGCACCGCACCGTTTGCCTGGACCTGCCCGGGCTGGTAGCTCACCAGCTGCAGCGTCAGCCTGATTTTTATTTTTTTTTCCCTTTGCCGACCATGCATGTGTTTTTGTGGTGCTGGGTGACCGCCCGGGGATGGCCACGGGAAGCCTCTCCCGTAGGCTCGGGTTCGGCAGGGGTATCACACATGCAGCTGCTGACCAGCATCTCTGGATGCCGTGCCTGCTTGGATCCTGCCCGGATCCTCCGTGCTCAAATCAGGAGGCAGAGCAGGGGCATGGGGAGACGTCGTCTGGGGACAAGCGCTGGGCTTGGCTCGGGGAGAGCCACATCCTGCGGGTCTGGGTCACGGTGCCCAGCAGGACGGGGCTTGCAGGGAGCTGGGGGAGCATGAAAGGGAGAGGATGGAGGGATCCGCCAGGCGAGGTGGTGTGACCCTTGTGTGGGTAAAAGTTGGTGTTGATGCTGCTGCTGCAAAGTAATTGTGTTATTTTGTGTAATGCATGTAGTGTGAGTGTCTACAGTGAATGTAGAATTCGAACAGCCGGTATCAAATCCTAAGGCTATTGTTAGCGTTATTTAAAACCACTGAATCCAGTAACATATTTTATGCTGCATTAAAAATAATACTTGGTCAGGAGGCCGGTGTTGCTGAGGTCACATAACAGGATCCTCTCCACTCCTCTAGATCTTGAGATAGGTCACTCAGTGAAGCCCCAAAAGCAAGTTGTATCTGTATTAACCTGCTTGGCAAGGCCCAAGATGGAAATGGGTGCTTGGGTGGGAGCAGTGGGATAGCTCGTCTGCTGTCCCACCTCCAGGATCAGGGGGTTAGGGAACACCATGAAAAACAGAGTGGCTGAAGAGCAATGTGTCCCCCTGGTCTCACCACCCCAAGAGACCTTCCTGCACCCCGAGAAGCGAGATGAAGGACTGAAGACAGCAAGAAACCTTGGGGGCTTTTTGCTCCCGTCTCTCATCAGTGAATAAAAACAAAGCATCAAAGGATGAGATCTGCTGGGTCTGATTTTTTTATGCCCCCTGTGGACATGGTGACCAGAAATGAGCAGTTCAGCTCCCTCTCTCCAGCCACTGCTTTCTCTGCCTAATGAATCGGTTCATTTTCAAGAGAAGGTGCGTGCTTTTGGGAAGTTTCCTATGCATCAAGCACACTTCAACATCGTGTCATTTAACAGCAGTGAGGAGGAAATGGAAATGCTGCGTTCCTAGTGCAATTTTGGTTGAATTATAATTTCCATTAGGTGCAAGTTGACAGGGATTAAAGCAGAAAGCAAAAATTCCCTTGCACCAGCACCGACCTCCCTGGCAAAAAAAAATTTATCTATGAAAACGTTAGGTAAGAGCAATGGGCCAGTGTCGTTAGCAGCTGTATGAGAAATTGTGCCGTGCCCCACTTACCGTCGCTGCAGGCAGGCAGGAGCGGGAGCGAGGAGCGGGAGCAGCAAGCCCCCGGCAGAGAGGCTGGGCTGGCTCCAGTCCCGCAGGACTGGTGGGTGCTGGGGAGAGGCTGGGTTTGGCTGCCACAGGGAAACACGGTGAAAAGGCACCGGGGACCCAAGAAGACAAGAATCGAGGAGGGAAATGCAGATTTCACCCTGTTGCGAGTTGGATTTAACACCTGGGAGGTGACTCCCTCTATTTTCAACCAGCCATCACTTACTCAGCCACGTGTGTGACCCCTGAAACTGTGGGCTCGGGGTCCCAAGCCACTCGGCAGGGGTGACGGCAATGTCCTGGTCGTTTGGGCTCTCGTGTTGGCTAACAGGTCGCAGCAAGCTGGACATCTTGGGTCCCAGTCCTGATGGCACCGCTTTCCTTAACCCCGATGCTTTTTGCTCCCCTCCTGCATCCGTCGCAGCCGGGTCACTGCTCCAATCCTGTTCCTGCACCCTTCCCCGCAGCCTGGTGGTGCCTGGCACCTCCCGGATGCTTCCCTGCACCGCTGGGCTCACTTTCTGCAGCACCGGGTGGCAATCCTGGTGCCACCCTGGCGGCTCGTGGGCGTTGGGAAGCACCCGGCCCGGGGCAGCGTGTGGGCGGGCAGCCGATGGGGATCCCGCCTTGGCCCCGGCTGCGGCCGGCATCCCGGCACGGCCGGCTTCGGGGCCCCCGCCTGCGGTGCGGCGGTGGGAGACGTGCCCGTGCACAGCGGGGCCGGCTGAGCCGGTGGAGCCGGAGCTGGCTGGCAGCCCGCCCGCTGCTGCACCCCATCCAGGTCAGCCCGTCTGCCCGGTTGCCCGCCGGGGGAGAGCCGCGTGCCTCGGCAGCGCCCGGGCGCAGCATGCCGGGTCCTGCCAGCTGTGGGGCCTGCCGGGGCTCCCGCGGGGCTCGGGGAAGGGTTATGGCAGCTGCCGCTCCCGAGAACTTGCCCCGGCGGTGGGAGGGGGCTGGGGAGCGTGGGAGCCCCCGGCTGCCCCTTGGGAGCCCAGATGGGGCTGGCTGTGCCGGCGTGGCTGGATCCGGTGGGCATCCCTGTCTCCCATCAGTGGGCTGAGAGGGATCCCCTGGCTGCTTTCAGGGATAGGTGCTGGCTTGCACACGTTGCACACGCCGTTGCACACACCATTGCACACCCCATCACACCCCTGTGGCCTTCTGTGGGCTCCTCGTCCTTNGCGGCAATGGGGTTTTGGATGGTTTGATCAGGGTTGGGGGCCGGTGTGTGGGATCTCTCTGTCCGCCTGGAGCCGGCTGGCCGCTGGCCTGCCCGAGTGGCAGATGGTGGCTGCCTGGGGACCCGCCATCCGTCCCTCCGGGCGATTATTCACCCGTCGCCATGACGATAGAAAGGTCAGCAAAAAGATCCCGTGTGATTCCCGGGTCGGGTCGGTGGGATTAGGAGCAGCGCGGGAGGGAGGGCCGGGGGGAGGATAGGGCCCAGCCGCCTCCCCCCAGCCCCCGGCTCACCAGCTGGACTGTCCCCTTCAGGCACCATCCCCAGCTTGCAGCCAGCTGAGAACTGGCAAACTCTGGGCACCAGTGGGAAACCCCTGGGATGGGGCCGGGCCCCTCCAGCGGCTGATCCTGAGAGCTCAGCCCTGACCCTGTGCATCTCATTCCTGCATGGGGAAGGCCTGGAGCTGTGTGGGGTGAAGGGGCTGGACTGGCATTTGTGGGGGGAGAACAGAGGAGGGATGTGGCTGTGCTGTGGGGGCTTGGCTGGTCCTGCATCCTTCCTCCTCCTCCTCCTCCTCGCAGCAGGGTGTCTCTCCTCGTGGGGTGCCCCCGGCTGACCCATGTCCCCTCTCTTTCTCCAGGCTGTTCCTCTAAGTCGTTCAAGCTGTACTCGCCAAAGGAGCCCCCGAACGGCAACGCCTTCCCCCCCTTCCACCCGGGCACCATGCTGGATCGAGATGTGGGGTGAGCTGGGGCACGGGGAGTGGTCTGCAAAGTTGGGGGTGCTCTTCAGTCTGCACCCCAGGGTCTCTGTCATGCTCCCCAGTAGCGTACAGAGACTGTGGCACATGGAGTTGAGTTAGAACACGGGGAGGGAGGGGATCAGAGCAGGCACAGGTGGGACTGGGAGGAGAAAAGGGGGGTATTTGGGATGAAGGGAGCCCCCAGGTCCCTGAGCTGTGTGGGGCCAAGCCCCCTGCCAGGCCAAGCCCCTGGGATGACCCAGGACAGGGAGTGCTCCCAACTCCTGCCAAAACAGCCCCTTCTCCAGCCTCCAGAGGAGCTGGGCACGTCTCCGGAGAGCCACAGGCCAGGTCCCGGGGTTGGTGGAGCAGCCACGGATATGGGAGCAGAGCCCAGTTTCAGGGGTGCAGGTCACCCCACAGGGCTGTCGTCAGTCAAGGTGCAGCCCACGCCATGCGTGGGGTCTTGCCTCCAGCGAGTCCGACTGCCCGCTGCTGTAGGCAGGGTGGGGGGAGCTGTGGTGGACAGGGAGGGGGATCCCCACCAGCACTGACCCGCCTGTGTTTCTTTGCCCCCCCCAGACCTACTCCCATGTACCCACCGACGTACCTGGAGCCTGGAATTGGGTAAGCGTGGAGGTCTGGTGGGGGACCCTGCTGGGAGGGGAGCTTGTGCCCCTGGTGAAGGGGTTGCTCAGACTCTGCCCAGCCCTGGAGGGGCTGTGTGTCCCCCACCGCGGGCTTGGGACCCCTCCCCACCCCATGGCTGCCCCCGCCTCTGACTGCTTGCTCTGCTCTCTGGGCAGGAGGCACACGCCGTACGGGAACCAGACCGACTACAGGATATTTGAGCTCAACAAGCGGCTGCAGAACTGGACAGAGGTGGGGAGCTGAGGGAGGGGGGGGCGGCCAGGGGCGGGGGGGACACTCCTGGGTGTGTGTTTTGGGGATGGGGTCCTCTGCACTGTCTGTCCTCTGCCTTGGCTCTAGAAGGAATCCCCTTGGCAGCAGGGTCCTGTCCTGCTGTGAAGGTCCCTGGGTGCCTTGTCCCTCGCTTGGCTGTGGGGCAGGGCTCATCATCCCTGTCTCCGAGCGCTCAGCCGGGAGCACAGCCCTCCGCAGGCTGAGCACATGGCTGCTGTGCCTGGCAGCCGGGGTCTGTCTGTCCGTCTGTCACTCCTCCCCGTAACCTGGCATCTCTCTGCCGTCCCCAGGAATGTGACAATCTGTGGTGGGACGCCTTCACCACGGAGTTCTTCGAGGATGACGCCATGTTAACAATCACTTTTTGCTTGGAGGATGGACCAAAGAGATACAGTGAGTAGCAGCTTGAGCCCTCTTTCCCCAGGACATTGCTCCTCCGGCAAGAGATGAGGCGGTTGTGCTGTGCAGGGGTTGGGTTGGTTGCAGGCAGGGTGTTGGACCTCAGCTGCCACCAGCCAGCGGGAACTGGGGAACCCTCTCCCCGTATTGCCCCAAGGCATGTCAGTATGAGCCAGGTTTACTGACATTATCTTCCTTCTTTTCCTGCTCCAGCGATCGGCCGGACTCTGATTCCCCGTTACTTCCGCAGCATCTTTGAAGGAGGGGCCACAGAGCTCTACTACGTGCTCAAGCACCCCAAGGAGTCCTTCCACAACAACTTCGTCTCTCTGGACTGTGACCAGTGCACCATGGTCACCCAGCACGGCAAACCCATGTTCACCCAGGTACTGGCGGCACCCACAGCTACTCCAGCCCCTTGTGCCTTGGTCCAATGTGGCCTTGCAGTGGCTGTGGTCCCACAGGGCGAGTGACACTGGTTTCCATGGCTTGTTGAGTGCCATGCTGTAATTCCACGTGCCCCAGCCAGTTCCTCCCAGCTTAGCGTCCCTGTAGTCCCTGCAGCATCCCCTTCTTGCAGAGATCCCCTGGCCATTGCGGGTTCATGGGTTTGGCTTGTGCTGAGTCTCGTGGCAGGCAGGGGCAAGCCACTGGGAGGGTGTCCCCATGTGCAGCAGTGGGTTCCCAGGGAATCTGGGCTGGGGGAAGTGGGGGCAGCCTGTGCCTGACCCTGCGCCCTGTCCAGGTGTGTGTGGAGGGGCGGCTCTACCTGGAGTTCATGTTCGACGACATGATGAGGATAAAGACGTGGCATTTCAGCATCCGCCAGCATCGAGAGCTCATCCCCCGCAGCATCCTTGCCATGCATGTGAGTACCGCTCTGGGAGCCCTCCTGGGACATGAGTGACACAAGGCTGCTGAGCTCCTCTCCCTGCTGCGCAGGTTGAGGGGGCCTCCACCCCTATCCCCCCCATCACAAGCTGGGACACGTGTGGGCTGTCCTCAGCCCAGATGCAGCTGAGCCATGTCTCTCGCTCCTAGGCACAGGACCCCCAGATGCTGGACCAGTTATCCAAGAACATCACCCGCTGTGGGCTCTCAAACTCCACACTCAACTACCTCCGAGTAAGCATGTGGGAAGAGGTGGGGACGCAGCTCTGCTCCTGGCAGGGCGCCTAGGGTGGCCATGCCTTGTGCTCTCAGCTGCCTGGCGCCTGGCTGCCCTGGGGTGCGGGGAGGCAGCGGGGCAGGCTCTGCAAGAGGGATCTTGCAGATGGGCTGCAGAGCGCCGTGGGGCAGTGGGTCTGCTGGAGCCCGCAGGCTCCCAGCCTGGCTTGGGTCAGTGCAGCGCAGACGGCTGCCTGACGGAGGGGCTTTTGCTGGGCCCTGGGGCATCATGCTCTAACCCCACGTCTGTCTGCTCCCTGCAGCTCTGTGTAATCCTAGAACCAATGCAGGAGCTCATGTCACGGCACAAGACCTACAGCCTCAGTCCCCGGGACTGCCTCAAGACTTGCCTCTTCCAGAAGTGGCAGCGGATGGTCGCTCCGCCTGGTGAGTCTCACACTCTGCCTGTGGGTCTCCCTGCTCGGACCCTGCCCACGGCGCAGGCTTCTCTCAGCCCCAGAGCTTGTCCCTGGCCTCGTCTTGTGAGGTTGGGGGCAGCGAGTCAGGCGGGTGGCTTACTTCTCTGGTGTCCTGCCTTGCCTCTGGGGCAGAGCGGGGCTGCAGGCAGCCAGTGCTCCCTGCCCGGGGGACGCCAGCTGCTTGTGGAAAGCAAAGCGGGGATGGAAATCTTCCCTGAGCCCTCTCCTGTCCCCTGCACTTGGGGGACAGTGAAGCTGCAGAGGGGAGGAGGGTGGCGATTCTGCCCCAGGGGGGATGTGGTCCTTGCAGAGAAGGGGGGTTTGCAGAGAAGGGGCTGGGGGGCACCGGCTCCTTCTCGTCGGGCCTGACTGTGTCTCCCTGCTCCGCCAGCGGAGCCAGCGCGGCAGCAGCCCAGCAAGCGCCGGAAAAGGAAGATGTCGGGGGGCAGCACCATGAGCTCCGGCGGGGGAAACACCAACAACAGCAACAGCAAGAAGAAGAGCCCGGCCAGCACCTTTGCCCTGTCCAGTCAGGTACCTGTAAGCATCCCGTTTCCATTCTCTCTTCCTCCCCCGGGGTGGAGGGGAGGGCTCCCTGCCCCAGACCCCGGGAGTGGCTAGGGAGAGACCCCTGGGGACTGCCTGTCCAAGCCCCCTCAGCTCTCTCTGGGCGATGGGGAGAAGGAGAGGGTGTCCCAGCTGCCTTCCCAGAGCTGCTTTGCTCCCCTGGAAGGGGGTGAGGATGTGCTGCCCCACATGGTGCCCGAGCCTCGGGTCCTGCGATGGAGATGAGGAGGTGGCCCTGGTGGCTGGGGAAAGGGGCTGTGGTGTTTGGGGGGGGGTCTGGCGGCCCGGGCTCCCCCCACCTCGATTATGTTTCGGGACCGTCTCCCCTTTCAGGATGTGATGGTGGTAGGCGAGCCCACGCTGATGGGGGGGGAGTTTGGGGACGAGGACGAGCGGCTCATCACCCGGCTGGAGAACACGCAGTTTGACGCTGCCAATGGCATCGACGACGAGGACAGCTTCAACAACTCGCCGGCGCTGGGGGCCAACAGCCCCTGGAACAGCAAACCGCCCTCCAGCCAGGAGAGCAAGTCAGAGAACCCCACGTCGCAGGCGTCACAGTAACAGCCCCCCCGCCGCCCCGTGGACTCAGTCCCAACCGATCTACCTGTACATTTGCAACAGAGAGTGACTGGGAAGCGGCGAGGTACCGGGGGCGGATCGACACCGTGTGGCCGATGGGGTGCACGGGCGGGCAGCCCCCAGCCCTCTCCCCCCACCGCCTCCCCGCTCCCCCCACGCCTGCCTCCCTGCCGGACCCCAGGGCAGGGGTGGGTTTCCGGGGCCGTAGCTTCATTATTCCCCCATCTCCCTCTTCCTCCCTGCTTCTTCCCCGGAGAGCTTCTCATCCCTGCCCCAAGGTGCCCAGGATGTGCCCAGCCCTGGCCTGCTGAGCCGGGAGGGGGGAATTAGGAGGGAGGTGTCAGCCGTGGCGCAGATGCCGTTTGTTGGGTCTGGCACAGCCCAGAGACCCTCCTCCTCCTCCTCTTCCTCCTCCCTGGGTCCTGCGGCTGGGGTTTGCTGGGCAGCCACCTGCGGCGGGGTTACACATCCCCAGCTCAACCTGGGGCTGGGGGACGGAGATGGAAAGTCTTCCCCGTGACGCTGGCTCTGCCCACGGAGCCTCCTCCGGCCGGGTTTGGATCCTGCTGCGCTGGGGTGGTGTCAAGGACAGGGCCCCCGTCGCATTTCCCTGCTCGCCTGCACCCTCCCCTTCCCCTCGCTCCCCAGGGGTGAGAGCGCAGCGGGGCCATGGGGGGGACTCTGTATATAGGAATTGCGTGGTGGGGGGCTAAAGGAGGG
>VUYV01000011.1:4870982-4892248 GCA_008711295.1 Anarhynchus alexandrinus | reverse complement strand
CGGTTCCCCCCCTCCCCACCCTGAGCCCTCTCACCCTGTCCTGACTTTTGTACAGGCTTCTTCTCTTGGGAGTCTCGTTTTATATCCAGTTCGGAGAGCTTCAAACCAAGGAGAGACTTTGCAGACTTCCTTTCTAATCCCTCCAGGGGCCGGGGGGGGCAGCCCCCCGCCTCCCTCCTCAATGTAAATCTTGTGTGCTGTTGTCCCTGCTCCCCCCCCCCCCTCGGGTTCGTGTACCTCGTGCTTGTACATTTCCGCGCTGTAGACAGTGTGTACGATACTGTTCTTTCAATGTGTTATCACTAGAGCAGGTGCCTCCATTGATGTTAGGGGAAACAATGAGAAAAATAATAATTTTTGGGGTNGAGGTTTGTGTGTCTGTCTGTGTGTGTAAGGGAGCCCGGGGCAGGCAGAGCAGCCCTGCGGTTTGGGGGAGGGAGGGGGGTGCACCCCACTCTCTCTGCCAGACCCCCCCCCGCCCCTGGCTCCGGCTCCCTGCCAGGGATCCTGCAGGACGTGTCCTGCTGCCCCGTGGGGCTGGGGGCTGGCCGGTGTCACTGGGGGGCTGCCCCCCATGTGGGGAGCTCTGGCTGCAGCAGGGGGCTCGCCTGCACCCTGCATCTCGCCCACTCATAGCTGAGACTGCAGGGGGTGGCCAAGTGGCGGGGGCGACACCTTGTGTCCCCCCTCCTTCTGCTGTCCCTGGGGTCGGGCAGGGAGACGGGACCCCCTTGGCTCAGCCCTGGCCTGGTCTCAAGCCCGACATCCCTGAGAGATGCCTGTGTCGGCTCCTGGGCCCCTCCACGGGCAGCCCCGAGGGCTCAGCCCCACGGACCCCCATCCACAGGCACGGGGGGTCCCCACGGCCCCTTTGCAGGTGGGGGGAGGATGCTCCCAGGGTGGGAGCCCGGTGTGGCGGGGAGGAGTGGGGCTCTGCTTTGCAATTAAGGTACGATTCTCGCCGCCACACTGCTGGGCTCCCATGGAGGGTGCGGAGCCCCTCGCTGCCCCCCCCGGGCACACTGTAATGCCTTTTTGTTTCTTTTTTTTTTTTTTTTTTCCTTCCTCCCCTCCATAGTTTGTGCCATTTATGAGTCATGTATGGTACCAATAAAATGACTTTTCGGTTTGAGGCTGTCCCGAGCACTTATTTCTGAGCATGGGACCCGGCCAATGCGGGCAAGGCAGAGGGGGGGTCCCCTCGTGCCCCCGGTGCCCTGGCAGGGGGTATGGGCACAGGGCTCGCTCTGCTCCCGGGACTGTGCTGGCTCATCTCGGGCTGCTGGTTCCCAGCCAGGCCCCTGCCGGCTCCCTGCCACGCCATGGAAAGCAGAAATCCCAGCAAGGACAGGGCACAGGGCTGCTGGGAAACGGCCCTGTCCCTGAGCCAGAGCAAACAAGCGGCTCAGGGCCTGCCCGGACACCAAGGTGATGGGCATGTCCCCTGGGGAGCAGTGGGGGCGGCGCATTCCAGCTGTGGGAACAGGGCAACAGCAGCTGAGCGGCACAGAGATGTCCTGGGGGGGGGCAAAGGAGGGACAGGTGACCCCCCTTCCAGATGAGGAGGTACAGCACCAGCCTCCATGGGGGCTACCCCAGTCTCCTTCCAGAAGGTGGGGGGCCCTGTGCCATCACTAGGGGCAAGATGCTGGTCGCCAGTTCCACCAGACCAGATTGCTGAATGGCATTTTGCCATCCACACTGGGTGGGGGGACTGGGGGCAGCTGGGTCCAGCCCCCAGCCATGGGGACACTGGGTTTTAAACTGTGGGTGCCTCATCCCATGCAACCTCCCCTGGCCAAATGTGCAGGGCAAGGAGCCTGTGGCTGCGGGTAATGCTGGGGCGAGGGCAGATCTGGCAGTAATGGGGGAGGAAAAAGAGATGTGGGAGAAAACAGACTCGTAAAACAGGGCTGATGCAGCAAAGGGTTGGGGCAGGATGGGCCCATGTCTTCGGAGCAGGGGCAGGTCTTGGGTTGAACATCTGCACCGAGGGATGTCACCTTGCCATCCTTCCCCTCGTGGTTGGGCAGGTAGGAGCGGGGTGGCCCCGGTGAGCCTGTGGCGTGGTGGCACTCCGGGCTGAGGTATCACCACCCTCGCTCCTGATGTGCACCAAGCTTGAGCAATCTCAGTGGAACGCCCTGAGCCAAAGGGCAGCAAGACCCTGCAGAAGCAGATCCTTCCATCTGTGAAGGATCCCACGGATGCCTGGCCGGATCCTGCCCACACATGGCCGCGGGAGCTGAGCACACACTGATTTTGGGGGAGTGCAGCACCCAGGGCAGCCAGCCCCATCCCATGCAGGGTCCCTGGTGCCCAGCTCCGCATGTGTCCCCTGCCCCCGGGAGCTGGCGGAGAGCCCCAAGGCTACACTTTGGGATTGAGGTCTGAGCTGGAAAGCCCAAGGATGCCCGTGAAACCCCCAAACCTCCCTCCCCATGTCAGCCCCAGCGCTGTGAGAAACTTGCTAGTCCCTGCTTTTTATTATTTTTTCCTTTTTTAGGGGGGGTGCATCCGTGTCCTCCGCTGCCCTGCCCTGGTGCCAGTGCTGAGCCGAAGGGTCCCACACGACCCCCCCGGCACCCTGCACAGGCCAGGCCAGGAGGAAACCCTGAGGCAGGGCTGCCTTCCTCCCTGTGCCACCTTTGCCCAAGGTCAAGGAGAGCAGTGATGCCTGCTTGTGTGGGAAAAGTTAAGCAGTAACCTGGGAGGTGGCAGCCAGCAAGCAGCCATCGTCGCTGGGGGGGTCGGGGAGCCCAACCGTGCAAAGGACATACGGGTACGGCTCACCTGGGCTCCCCACTGGTGCCCGTCCAAAAGCACATGGTGCCCCATGCAGGGACTCATGGCTGGGGCCAAGGACCATGCTGGGGGCAACTGGCTGCCCTGGGGAGGGTGGTGGGGAGGTGCAGGGCACAGCTGAGGGCTGGCATGGGGGCAAGGTGGGCAGCATGGGGGGCCCTGGGCTCTGGGGCTGTGGCAGGGTGGGCTGCTGGAGGGGCCGGTATGGGGTCTTTATGGGGCAGAGAGGCAGCATCACCTGGGCATGGGGCAGAGGGGCTGAGCGCTGGGGGCGGTGGGCTCTCCCAGGCGGGACAGGGCAGGAGCTGGGGGCTCTGGGGGCAGATTCAGCAGGGGTCCCCCCGGGGCAGAGGCGGGGCGCTGGGGCAGTTTGGGGCAGGAGCAGGGGTCCCCCCGGTGGCAGAGGGTGCAGGGGGCTCCCTCCGGGCAGAGGCGGCCGCACACCCCGGGCAGACCCCGGGGGGGCCGGGACGGAAGGGGCGGCCCCGGCCAGTCCTGCCCACCCCTGCCGGGGCCGCCCGCCCCGCGGTGTCGGTCGGTGCGGAGCCGTGCCGTGCCGTGCCGTGCCGGGGAGCTCCCGCCGCCGCCGTCCGCCGGGACGCGACCCCCCGGGGCATCTGCCCCGCGCCCACCGGGTGCGTCCGCGGCACAACCGGGAGCGACCCCCCGCCCCCCGCTTCCCCCCTTCTCCTCGACCCTGCCCCCGGTTGCGGCTCCCGGAGCCCCGGCGGGACCCCGGCGGCGGGGAGGGGGGTTAAGGACCACGGGGCGGTGGTAGCGGTAGAGCCACGCGTGGCTCCCGCGGCGTGGGAGACCTTCCTCGGGGGGGGGAGGGAAGGGGGATGGAGCCGGACAGGCGCTGGCGGACCTCCAGCCTTGGAGGCAAAATCCCGTGTGGGGTCCCCCGAGGCTGTGCCCCACTTGTCGGGGGGGATTGGGCTGTGCGTGGGAAATGCCGGGTTTGCTGCGATGCCCCATTTGGGAAAGGGTTTTTTATTTTTTAAAATGCAAAACCTGGTTCTGTGGCCAGAGGTGGTTTGCGCCGAAACTGTGGCTGGCCCAGCACACCCCATCCCGAAGGGATGCCGCCGGTGCCGGGGTGCAGCAGGCGGGATGGGTGCCCTCGGGATAACCACGGAGCACCTGGCTCATGGGTCAGGGCAGGAGGAAACCAGAGAGGGCACCGGAGCTGTGCGAAGGGTGAGGAGAAGGGTTTCTCACCGGTGTCTGGGTCAGGACGGGTTGGTGGTGACCCTGACCCAGGTACAGAGAGGCAGCCTGGGGTGTCCGGGTGCCAGGGGGTGGCAGGGGCAGGGTGGGGCGATGTCAGCATCGCCGCCTTCCCCAGCAAGCGGCTTTTCAGCAATCGCAGCTGAAACTTAAACAAACCATAAAGCCTGGGCGCTGGCACTGGGCGGCTGCGCCCTGCGGCGGACGTGGGTGTGCAGAGGTGTCAGAGGACAGGGTAAGTGCTTCGTCTCCACTTCATCCTCCACAGCCCCTCTGGTCCCTCGTGGTCACCTCCTGACTGTCTCCCCACCCCGCTGCTCCCGGGACTCCCCATCCCTCCTCCGTGCTCTCCCGCAGCTCTTTCCTTCCGGGCAGGACCTGGCAGGTGCTTGATTTTTTTCTCCCCGCATTTCCTGCTCGGAATCAAGAGGCAGGGCAGGCTGGGTGGCCCTCCACCCCGACGACACCGACAGCCCCTCTCTGTCCCCAGGCACCTGCCGGAGCCGCCGCGATGGAGCTGGGGAATGTGTCGCAGCCCATGTACGGTCCTGGCCCCGAGGCACCGCAGAGCAGCACGCCGGGCCTGGTGGGGATGGCGCACGGCTTCCTGCGGCTGGTGCAGCCCAACGCCCTGCCCATAGGTGGGTGGACGATGGTGGGGGGCTGGCGATGGGGTGGGGGAGCTGCTTGGTTGACCCTGAGCCNGGGGGGGGGGTAGGGGGGGGGGGGGGTGGGAAATGGAGGGGGTCTCTGAGGATTGCCAGCTGTGTCCTGCCCGTGTCCCATCCCAACTGTGCAGTAGTCTCAGGTGGGGCCCAGGACAGGCTTTGGTGGCAGTGCCACCTTGCAGAGTCCTGCCCCATCCTCCCTCTAGGTATCTTCATCCCAGGCCCCAGCGAAAGGTGCAGAGCAAACCCCACTCTGCCTGCGAGTTTGTGGGGTCCTTTGCCTGCCTTGCAGCCCCTCTGTGCTTGCAGGTGACAAGGTGTGCTTAGGCAGGACCCAACTTGGGGCCACCAAAAGCAGTGTGTCCCAGCACCAGCACCCGCATGGCAGCGCTGCAGGCACCCCCTGCGCACTGCTCTGCTTGCCAGCGCTTGGCCTCCCTCCTTCACCTCCGAGGGGATGCGCTGCTGGCACAGCTCTGCCCCAAAGTCAGCATGGGTGATGCCAGGACCCTGCGGCTGCTCGATGGCCCCGGCGCAAGGGCTGCCCACCGAGGGCACCACTGTGGCTGCTGGCGCTTGTGCTTCCTCCTTCGCTGGGCTCAGCCCCTGCTCACCAGCGACCTGCAGGCAAATGTGTGGCTGGCAAACAACGCAATGGCTTTGTGGCCTCGCTCATGTCACACACATACCGGGGTTCAATCACGCAGCACCGTGCGTCGGCACAGCTTGTAATGAGGCCATGGTGCACAGGCAGGGCGAGCCTTGAGACCGAAAGAGGCAGGGTGGCAGGGGGACTTTACCCCAGCTGGCAGTGCTGCAGGAAAGCAGCCCAAAGGCAGCCAAGGTGGTTGTCGGAGCATCCCCTGCCGAGCCTACCCCTGGTGCCCGCTGGGGCGAGGACCCCTTTGCTCCATGGACCCCTGAGAGCGCGGGGGCTGGCAGCGCTTTTCCTGGGTGCAAAAGGGCTGTGTGACACGATGGCCTGGGAGGGCCAGCTGGAAGGGAGAAACATGCCATGTACTCACAGCTGCTTTGAGCTGCAGTGCTGGAGGTGATGCCTGGTGCTGGGAGCCCCTCTCTGGGGTGAGCAGGGTATGGGGCTCTCCTTGGAGACCCCCCAGGGCCCAGCATCTGCTCACAGCTGTCTCTGCTCCTTGTCCCCCAGAACTGATTGCAGATTTTGGGCAGTCCCAGAATGAGGAGGCCATCGGGGAGCAAGTCCAGGAGGTAAGCAGGCAGCCAGGGCAAGGAGCTGGCAGCCCCAGACCACCATGGGCTGGGGGATGCTGGTGGGTGCTGCTCCGAGGCTGAGCCCCAGGCGCTGGGCAGCAGCAAGGGGAGATGTGCAACCCCTGGGGGGGGACCCCGTCCTGCCCCATGGGGGTCTGAACAGGACCCTCAGAGCTGGGGACCCTTCAGAGGCACCAGCGTTATGCTGCATTTCATTCTTCCTCTCCCAGCTGCTGCTCTACGAACTGGGCTTCCTGGTCTGCATGGCCATCGGTCTCCTCTTCATCATCCTCGTGCCCCTGGTGGGATGCTGCTTCTGCTGCTGCCGCTGCTGCGGGAACTGCGGGGGCCGCATGTACCAGAAGCAGGGCCGGCGGATGGGCTGCCGGCGCCGGGCGCTATGGGCCTCCGTCCTGCTGGTCTCAGCTCTCCTCCTGTGAGTCCGCTGGCCGGGAGGCTCCGGATGGGACCCGAGGGCGGGTGGAAACGCCGGCGCTTGGCGGCCGTGCCAGGAAGCTGCCATTGTTCCCAGGAGCAGATCCCAGCACGGCGGGACAAAGGAGAGGAAGCAGTGGCGGTGGGGAGCTGGCCCCCGGGGGCTGCACATTGGCGCGGTGCAGACCCTTCCCAGCAGCTTTGCTGCAGGGAAATGTGGGGGCACCAGGCACAGGGCTCCCCCGTGCCTCAGTTTCCTGTGTCCCTCCTCTCTGATCCCTTGGGGGTGTGCAGGGCACTCGCTGGGATGCTCTGGAAGGGCGTGCTCTGGACCCTGCAGCCTGGGGTCGGGGCGGGTGGGTTTGGTGGGTCCTGGGAGGGAGCATCGGGAGGGAGCTCCCCACGCGCTGACCCTGCCACCCTTCCCTTGCAGGGCTGGTGATGTCTGTGCCTTCATCAGCAACACCCGCTTCTCCCAGGCCATGTGTGGCGCCTTCCCCAATGTCAACAACACCCTGGACAACGTCCGCACCTATGTGGCCTCCATCCCCAAGGCACGCCTGGTCCCCCCGCCCCAGCTGGGGTGCCTGATGGGGGGCAAAGAGCCCCCCTGGGGAAGGGTGATGATGGGACTGGAGGCGGGGAAGGGTTTGTCCCCCCCACACTGATACCCCATCTCTGTCCCTGCAGCAAATCAATTTTATCATCGACGAGAGCGATGTGCTGCTGGGCCACACCAACCGCAGCCTCCAGGGTGAGGGTGTGCGGCAGAGGGGGGGCTGAGGCACCCTGGGGGTGCTGGGGAGGTGGGGGCGGCTGGGGGTGCTGCAGGTGGTTGCTGACCTTGGGGGCCACTGGGCTGGTTCTCATGGGGATGTCTAAAGGGAGTGGGTTTGGGGGCTCCTCCAGGCTCCAGCTCCTGTTTTTCTCCATTCAGGCTCCTCTCTGGGAGGGTGATACAGATGTTGACTGGGTGGGATGGGGTCTCCTCTGCCCACCTTGCCTGGAGGGTGGGTGTGGGATGGGGTCCTGGGGAGGGGTCAGTGGTTTTGGCAGCTCCCCTGCAAGCCCTGGGCTGTTCCACTGCCGGGATCCCATCATTGACCACTGTCTCTCCCATCTCCACAGACATCGGACCCAACCTCGGCGGCATGATCATCTTGGGCATCAGGAACAGCACCGATGGGGCTCTGGGATCCCTCCAGAGCCTCTTGCAAGGTAGCAGCTCCATCCCTGGAGGGCCAGCAGGGCCTCGGAGGAGATTTGGGGGGATGCTGGGGCAGGTGCATGCCTGGGGGGGGGCTCCAGCAGGACTGGGTAAGGGCCCCAGGGAGGGAGGTCCATCTGGCCACTCCAGCCTGGGGCAAATGCTGGGATTTTGAGGAGGGGTGTCCCCACGTTGCATTTTTGGATGGGTCCCCATGGCTCAGCTGGGTGAGGACAAGCCCCCACCGCGCTGGCAGGACGATGCCTCGAGCCCCCGCTATCTCCCCAGGGATGGAGACGCTGGCAGCCACCTTCAGCAGCATCGCGGGTGCTCACTCGCACCTCGAGGGGCTGCAGAGCAACTACAGCCAGCGGCTGGCCAACCTGCGGGACAACCTCAACCAGACCCTGCAGCAGTGCGGCCACCCCTGCGGCAGCGTGTCCCTGGACGGCCTCACCTTCAGCGTCAACTTCAGCAGGGTGAGGAGGGGCAGGGCGCGTGGCCAGGGACCCCCCCGCAGCCCCTTNCCCCCCTTTCCCATTCCGCCCCCCCCCCCCCCCCCCCCCCGCCCCCTCCCCAGCACCCAGGCACAGGGCTGGGTGCTCCTGGTGCTGCTGGGGCTGTGCTGGGAGGGGGTGGCTTGGGAAGAGCCCCAACAGGAGTTAATTGCTGTAACGTGGAGGGATGTGCTGGTCGGAGGTCTGCCTCAGCTGGAGCCCACCCGCTGTCCCCACTGCTGTCGGGCGCTGGCACGGTCAGGGATGGGTGCCGGGGGGAGCCCAGCTGTCCTGTGCCACCAGGATCTGGGGATGGAGGGGATGTGCTGCTCAGCCCTGGGCTGTGAGCAGGGACGTGAGCTGTACGCTGTGCCCCCCCTGGACGCAGGTTAACAGCACACTGGACACGACGCCTGCCAAGGTGCAAGAGCAGTGCCAGAACGTGGTGACAAGTAAGCAGAGCTTTGTGCCCCGTGTGCTGAATTCCCCCTCTCCAGGGCTCCATATTTCCTTCTCATCCCATCCTTGCTGGGAGACCTGCCCTGCTGCCACCCCACTGTCCCCACTTGCTATCATGCTGATGCCATCCTTGACCAAAGCCAGCCCCTTCCCATCCTCTCCCAGTCCCTGCTGCCCCAGGCTCACCCGCCCCAGTTGTGCAGGACCTGGGCAGCAGTTCACAGCACCAACCTGTCCCCATCCCCTGCAGAGACCCAGGACCAGCTGGACCTCATCAGGCAGGAGATCAGGAGCTTGCAGGAGCAGTTGCCGCTCCGGGATGTGGAGGAGAACGTTGGGGCCATTGTGGGCAATGCCACGTCGGTGCTGGAGCAATACAGGGAACCGATCATCGACTTGGATGGGCTCAGGTAGGCGAGGGGCTGCTGCATCCCCCTGCTCCCTTGTCCAGAGAGGCTCAGGCTCTCGATCCTCCAGTTGCTGGAGCTGGGAGCTTGCTCAGTGGTGGGGCTGTGGGTGCAGGGTAGCCAGAGCTGTGCCTTGCAGCCACCCGTGCCCCTTCTTAGCCAGGGTACCTGGGGGCTTTTTCCTCCTCAAGAAGGCAGCTGGTGGGATGCCGGGCGCTGCTCGCCGTGCCAGGTCCTGCTGTCTGACTCCTGCCTCTCCTCTTGCCCCAGGTGGAGCATCTGTGTCCTCCTGTGCTGCATGGTGCTGCTGGTGGTCCTCTGCAACGTCATTGGGCTGCTGCTGGGGCCCCTGGGGCTGAAGGAAAGCGCGCTGCCCACGCAGCGCAGCAGCCTCTCCAATGCCGGCGGGAACTTCTTCATGGCGTGAGGCTCCCTCGGCTGCCGAGGACGCATGTGGGAGCAATGGGATGGGTGGGCAGGGCTGGCCTGGGGATGCTCAAGCTCCTAAATCATCAAATTACTATGGCTTAATGACCTGGCCCATGGCAACTCACTGCAGATGGTAAAGGCAAGGGTAGAACATGGCGCCAGTGAAAGGCATTCAAGCGGAGCCTGTTCACCCCTTGCCGTCCGGGGCCTGGCAGTGTGTGCATGGTCCTGCGGCCCCACAGGTGGGTGGTGGCTTGCAAAGCTGGGGGAAGCCCCAGGGTACAGCCCAGCTGTGCTCCGGGGGGACGAAGGCAGAGCGGAGATGTGCTTGTGGGAATGGTGGTGCTTCCCAGCATTGCTGGGGGAGAGAAGGGGTGTTCAGGCTCTGGGGTCTGCGAGCTGGAGCTGCTATCATCAACACCGGGGCATGGGGCCTCAGGTGCTGATGGTGTCTCTGTCCTGGCAGAGGGGTCGGCTTCAGCTTCATCTTCTCCTGGCTGCTGATGCTGCTGGTGCTGATCACCTTTGTGCTGGGAGGGAACATCTACGTGCTCGTCTGCGAGTCCTGGCGCAGCCAGCAGCTCTTCCAGGTGAGCTCCCCGTGGGGAGATACCCCTGCACGGAGCCACTGCCACCTTTCTGAGGGCTGTTGGAGGAGCAGAGGCAGCACTGGCTGGTTTGGGATGCTCTTGCCAGGTGTCCTGCTCTGCACTGTGTCTAGTTTCTTCATTTCTTCCCTTGCTCTCAGCTCCTGGACACTCCCGGCCTGATCCCTGGCTTCAACCTGTCAGAGCTGCTGGGCCAGGAGGGTGGCACAGCAAACTTCTCGGAGATGTACAGGTGGGTCCCAGTTCCAGCGCTGTGTCTTTTGGGAGGGGTAGAGCTGCTCGGTGCCCTCGGATGCTCCCCAGGATGGGGGCAGCTTGTCCTGGCTGTGGGCAGGTACCAATGCCAGGGAAGGAGTGAGGTGTGACTTACCTGCGTGGGTGAGGACATGCTCCTGGGATGGGGTGGCCCTCGCCTGCCCATTTTCAGCCCTGTGCCCCCCTCCTGCAGGCAGTGCCAGCAAGACGCTGCCCTGTGGCAAACGCTGCACCTGGACCAGAGCGTGTCCCTGGATGAGCTCTTGAACATCAGCCAGGTGAGTGCCGGGGTGCCATGGTCTGGGGGGCAGAGCTGGGGGCACAGGGCTGGCACTGAGGGGACAGTGAGGAGCTGGCGTTGTGCCCCATCACGGCTCTCCTCGCTCTGGCAGTACACAGAAGAGATCTCCACGGCCTTTGAGAAGTTGAACATCACCCTGAGCCCCATCACCCTCCTCAGCCAGAGCCAGAGAGACTTGCTGCTGAACGCCAGCTGGGCTGGGCAGCCCCCCAACTTCACCCACACCCTGGAGCAGGTGGGCTGGGGGCAGCCTGGTGTTGGGATGGGGAGGTGTGTCCAGATGTGTGTTGAGGGGGTCCATTGCTCCCTCCCCTTTGCTGCTGTGGGAGTCCCACCACAGGCTCCCAGGGTGTCACCTGCCATCCATGTCAACCCTTGGGGCAACCGGTCACCTCCTCCACCCAGGAGGCCCTGGCTCCACTCTGCCCTGCAGGGATGGGGTACAGCCGCCCGGTGAGCCCCATTCCCCATTCTTATGGCTCTGTCTCCGCTTTTTCCAGCTGGAACAGAACATGACCAAGGGAAGCCTCCTGGATTTGGCCACAAAGCTGGAGCAGCTGGCAGACAAAGCGGTGAGAGACCATGGCACCCTGGGGCCACGGCCACCCTGTCCCCAAAGCCACTGGCTGCGGGGGCTCCTCCGCAGACCTGCCTGGGTGCTGAGGGGAGGCGAGGCCCTTCACTCTTGCCCAGCGCTTTTCTCCAGCCCGGCCCCCCATCAGGTGGCTGTGGTGGGGCAGGGACCCCCTGCCAGGGAACACTGCTGACTGCAGCTCCTCCAGGATGTGAACGTGAAAGAGGAACTGAAGGCTGGTGCTCACAATCTGAGGGAGCTGGACAAGGAGATGAAGATGAGCTTCACTGGGCTGCTGGTGAGCAATGCCGGGGTGGAGAAGGTCCTGGGGGTGCTGGCTTGGGCTCCCCCAGAGCTCAGAGCCTGCTGGTGGGGTCTTGGCTGAGCCGTGGGGTCTGCGCCTCTGACCCGCCCCCCCCCTTTCCATCTCCAGCAAAGCCTGAAGGAGAACATCCACTCGGTGCAGAGCGGGGGTGACCTGCTCAAGGTAAGCTGCACAAGGGGGGCTCCTGAATGCACCCCAGTCTGGGGCACCCTGCAAAGCACCCTCGAGGTCCTGCAGTGGAGATGGTGGGGGCTAGCCTGCAGTCTGGGGCGCTTGTGGCTGCTGTGGGACTCCCCAGGTATACACCGTAGGAGCTGCTCATGGGACAGAGGGAGGGGGCCTGCTCCATGGACCCGGCCAGGTGCAGGCTCCCTCCACCCGAGCCACCACCAGCATGTGACTGCTGGGGACACCACAGCTCAGAGACATTGTGCCCCAGAGATTGCTGTCAGGCAGGGTGGGGGAGATGCGGGCACCCCACGTCCCCCATCACACTGCTGAGAGCACCTTTCGCCCCAGACACAGACAGATATTGCGCTGGACAAAGCCAGCAAAACCCAGGAGTTTCTGGAGAGGGAGACACCAAACATCATCAAGAATGTAAGTTCGCCTTGCCCTGCTGCTGGGCCACATGGTGGGGATGTGACCAGACCCCCACGCCAAGACCTTCCTCTGTGCAGGGATGCCAAGCAATGTCTGGCTGCTTGTCCTGCCCTGTTGTCTTCCCCAGAGGTCCCCTGTACCCCTGTGTGCCCCCTCCCCTTATGGCACCCCAGGCAAGGGTCCCAGGTGGGGCTTGCAGCCCCATTTCTGCTGGGTTGATGGGGTCTGACAGCCTTGATCTTGACATGGAGGGGACATGGAGTGGGCTGCGGGCATCTCCACTCTCTGCTTGCCTGCCCCCAGGAGACATGGGCCTTCCTGGAGGAGCTGTTGGACTTATTTGAGACCTACATCTCCTGGGCCAAGAGCAGGGTGAGTTGAGCCTTCCTCAGTGGGGTAGAGGGAAAGGGAGGACAAGCTGCAGCATTTTGAGGACACTGACATGTCCTGTCCATACCATGTCCCCAGCTGACGGAAGATGTGGCACGTTGCAAGCCCATAGCTCAGACCCTGGATAACATGGAGGCCATCACCTGCAACTACATCCTGGACTCTCTGGTGAGTTAGGCAGCGGGGTGTGGGGTGACGTGTGTGTGGGGTGGCAATGAGGTCACCTTGTCCCCTTCATGCATAGGATGAGGGGTACCCATCTCTGTCCTGAGCAAGCAGGGCTCAGCATCTCCCTGGTGGATTGCTGTGGCTAAGAGCAAAAGCCAGGATGCGAGAAGGGGTGGGTGGATGGTCTCTGGGGGGACCTGGGAGCAAAAGAGGCTCTCTCAGTCGCTGTCTGGGCCCTGATGGCTCTCCCCCCACACCCAGAACGCCTTCTGGTTCAGCCTGGGCTGGTGCACCATCTTCCTGCTGCCCAGCATCATCCTGGCCGTCAGACTTGCCAAGTTTTACCGCCGCATGGACATTGCTGATGTCTACAGGTGAGGAGCTCCTCACCCCCTGCAACCACACTGGGTCTGGGGTCCCCCCCGCGCACTGCAAACCGCCCCTTCATGTGCCCCACGGCAGCCTGTGGGACTGATCCTACAGTGACACGGGCTGGGGGGGACCAGGGAGGTGGCTTGGGACTTTTCAGCCTCCAAGAATGGAGATGTTTTGGAGAAGATCCTGGCTCTGCCTGCTCTGCAACCCTGCTTTGGGCAGCCGAAGGTGCATGTGACCCCCCTCGGAGGAAGGAGCCCGGCAGGGCCGCAGCCCCCAGCCTGGCTCGGGGGTCTGCCACCTCACTCGCTCCGCTTTGCACCATTTTTTGTGCACTGCACAGCTGGATGCTGCGCAGAACGCGACACGCTGCGCGGTTGGCGGCGTTGCCACGAGGGTGCAGTGCTCGCTCGCACACCCATGGCCGCCGGCACCCCGGGGCTGCCCCCCAGCCCTCTGGGGCTCTTTCCCTGTTCCTCTGGGGACCTCTGGCATCGCCACCGCCAGTGCAGCTGTGACCCCTGAGGGTAGTGAGCGGTTTCCAGTTGGATTTCCAAAACTGCTGAGGGCTACAGCTGGGCCCTGCGGTGCGGACAGTCTGCTGGGGGTTCCCCTGCTCCAGCCCCCCGCTGCCACCCCGCTGCCACCCCTCTGCTCCAGGGTTGCAGCTGCCTGGGGGAGCCGGGGTTTGCAGCACCCCTGTGCCCATCGCGACCCCAGCCAGCCTTCCTCCCCCTGCCTGCCCCACTCCTCCTCGCTCCGTGCCCCGGCTCTCCTGGGATCCGTGCTGGGGTTGTACGTGGTGTGTGCGGGACGCTGCACTGAGCCGGGCTGTGGCCTGCCCGCAGCATGCCCGGGGTCCCCAGTGGTGGCCCTGGCGCCTTTCACTTCCCCCTGCAGCCGACGGCTGAGCTGGCTGGAGACGAGAGCTCAGCTGCCAGAAAAACTTGGGGGAACTGAAATCGTGGCACGGGGGAGCTGTGTGCCACTGAGCGGGGGAGTGTGGGGACCAGCTCCGCCTGCCCCAGGGAAGGAGCAGTGATGCTCTGGGGTCAGCAACGTTCGGGGGGGCTGTAGGAGCCTGTGCTCTGTGTCCAGATGGGGCAGCTGGGATGGAGGGGACCATAGCCCCCTGCAGCCTCCTGCGTCCTCCTTGTGTGCCCCGGGGGAGACCTTGTCCCACCGGGAGATGCTGGGCTGTCCCAGGAGTCATCTTGTTGCCCCACTGACACTGTCATCTCTTTTTTCTCCCCTCCAGGGATGAAGCCTTGGAGATGTAAGTAGTAGTGCCAGGTCCCTCCATGGGGTGGGGGGGCAGCTTCTGTGGCATGTGGGGGGACAGGGCACAGAGGGAGGGGGGCGAGGAGGGGAACAGGGCAAGTGCAGGCCAAGGCGGGTGTTGGTACCAGGGGAGGACTGGGAAGGTGGGACCTGTACAGCATAGACTGTTCTGGGGTCCCCCCATCATGTTCCCACACTCCTAAGTTTGGGGGTGCTGCTGCTCCCAGCCTCCCCCGAGCTGGTGGGGTGTGTGTGGGGGGTCTCCATACCTTCTTTCCTGGGGTGCTGGGTGATGGGGGTGGCACGATGTTTGGCCATCCCAGCGCATCCTGGGCTGGCCCTTGCTCCCCTCTGTGGCTGTGGGTGACATAGGTGACTTTGGTTTTGCAGGCCACCCGCATTCAACTTCTACAAAATCCCCCGTCCGTCCACGAGGTATTAGCCCCCATTGCCCACAGCACGGACACAGAGGAGACGGACACGGCTGCTCCGTCTGCTGTGCCTTCTCCCTGGGTGCTGAGGAGCAGGTTGGGACCCCCCAGCTGAAACCCCCTCCCCAATTCCCATTATGTGACGATGCCCTGGTGTGTGTGTGGGGGCTGCCCCTTGCACTGCCCCAGGTGGGACTTCACACCCCCCCCACACACCAGACCCCATGGGCTCAGGGCAGCTTGTGCTGCCGGCCAGCAAGAACCTGCTCACCCAGGCCCCTCGCTTGAAAAATGTGACTATTTATTTTTGCAGGGAGCTTGACTCTTTCCAAGACTGTGATTTTTGGTGTCAAATAATAAATGGGGTGTTTGTGTGCACTGCAGGCATACGGCTGTGCTCCTCACGTCCGGCTGTGATGGAAGGCCGCAGGGGTAGGGGCAGGGAGGGTTTCCCACCGCTGGCATAAGCTGGGGCTGTGCCTGGGACTAGAGGGCTCTTGTTGGGGTCCCCAGGCGTGCTCTGCCCACAGCTAGCTCTTGGGAGTCCTGACCCAGCCCATGGGTCGATGCAGGACCACTGCTCAGCATCACTGGGGCTGGGTGATGTTCCCCTCACCGGGCAGCCTTTTGCACCTGTGGCTGGATGGGCGTCAGGTCCTTCCCTGGGAAAAGCCATGCCAAAAGCCTCCTGTCCATGAGGTGCCCTCCAGTGACCCTGCTATGTGTCATCTGTGGATTTCCAGTTAGTTTATAGGGTGCCTAGAGCCCACATCTCCCTCCCTCTACTGGGTATGGTGGCATGGGGACTTTCAGTGTCCACCCCTTGCATGTCCCACACTGCTGCATGGCATGGATGGGCACGGTGAGAGCTGCATGCGCAGATAAGCCAAGGGCAACTTGGTCTGCAGCCACAGTGGGGTGAGTGGAGGTGTTGCTTTCTGCTGATCCTTGGCGCAAGCAGAGGGACCATCCCAAAAGCCGGGTCAGGCGCAGGGGACGTACGTGAGCCGCTTGACTCATTTCCTCCGTTGCAAATTCCAAGCCTCTCTGGAGTGAGCGACAGGGCCGAGCTGGCTAGCTCGCCCTCTGCTACGTGCATCTGCTTTATCGCTTTTTCCATTTGCCTTCAGATCTTCTAATCACTATTTTTTCCTTCAGGCGTTATCTGAAGCTGCACCAGCCTCACCTCCTGCTATCTCCCCCCAGCACCCGTCCTGACCACAGAAAGCCCGGTGCCTGCCTATCACCCAGCTGAATCTGTCCTGTGTGGTGGCTCAACCCCTGCTCCCCTCAGGAACGTCCACCCTTTCTGGTCCTCGGGGCGGGATTTCCCAGCACCCCCTTGGAAAGCATTTATTAGCTGTTTTGTCTCCGCTTGCTCTGCCTTCGCTCTCCCCCACCCTAAACCATCAACCTCCCGAGTTGTGACTGTTTTCTGCTCGCCTAGGGGCCGCTTGAGGAGGTTTCCATCCCCGAGCCCCAGGCTGTCCCCACCACACAGCGTTCCCCGCTTCCTCTTCCCTTGCTGCGCCTCGGGGACGCCAGCCCGCGCAGGGCTGCTGCTGCCTTCAGCTTCCGCTCGCTGGCTTTGCGGGCAGTGCTCCTTCCCTGCTCCCCTCTCTGCTCAGCCTCCAGCTGCAGCCTTTTCCTCTCCGCAGAGCTACCGCTGGAAGGCAGAGAGCTTGGCCCTCCTTGTTCGCGGCGTCACCGTGGCCACCTGCATCCAAGCCCAGCCCTGGCAATGAAAATCTCCCCCCCTGCCCCCAAATTACTGCACAGCCTTTGCCAAAGCACGGGGCTTGCTCTCAGCAGCGCCCCAGTCAGCGCTGCCCCAGGGCAGCATCCCAGTCCCTGGGTCCATCCTCCTCCTCTTGAGCAGCCCCAGCAGGCAGGTGAGAGCAGCGTCACATGGGACACAGCTAAAGCGCCCCACGGTTTCAGCACAAGGTCCACCGTAAGGAAGGTCTCATCGATAGCCGGCCAGCTTCTAGAGAACCGTTGCAGCAGTTCCTCTTCCCCTTTGCCAGACGTTTTTTCCACCACAGGGACTTTCTGCAGCCGAGCCCTTGTCTGGGGGAGGCTCTGCCACATCTTTACAGTGGTTTGACAAACCACAATCCCTCCAACAGCAGCTCTGCCGCTGCATGCCCAGGGCAGCAGATGCCTGCAGGGGCCAGCCTGGTGCTCTCTGTTGCTGGTTTTCCAACCCAGGAACAAAAAGACAAGTTTCAGCTCTTGAGAAAAAATTCTCCCTTCCTCAACCTCATCTTGGGCCCAGCCACAACTGCCCCAAAAAGAAGCCCAAATGGCCTTTGGGGGTTGCTTGTGGCACCAAGCAGCTGCAGAGAGGATGGGAGCAAAGCCCAGCTAGGTCTCCTTGCTCCCAGCAACTTGTGGGCTTGTCTTTGCTGAACCGTGCACTGCCTGGGATGGCCCTTCTGGGATGGCTACCTGCCTGCTGGTGCAGAGTCCTGCCTCCATGGCTTTGTAGTGGTAAGGGGCCAAGCGCCATGCCAGGAATGGGCTGTCCAGGCAGAGCTGGATCTCCGAGCCCAGCACATACCAGCGGTGAGCCACGCTGGCCAGTACCACGGTGAGTTGAGCTTGGCCACTTTTCACCAGAAGCAGAACGAAACTGCCCTCCTCCTGAGGGTGTGCATCCTCACAACACCTACCACTGCCCCAGCACTGCTTTAGGAACTTTTATTTTTAAAAGGAGTCTGTGTTCCACACTTAACCCCACTCAGAAGAGGACAAATGCAGGTGAACTCCACTCCCCCCATCCCATCCCAGCCAGGCTCTGCCAGCCCAGCAAGGCAAGAGACAGCTCCTTCACACCACAGACCCATGTGCAGGGGCAAAGCCACAGCCAGGGTCCCTCTCCCGGAGGAGGGGGCCAGGCAGTGAGCACCGGAGAGAGGCTGGAACCTGGATCTTCCTGCACGACTGCTCTCAAGTTACACTGACTTTGCAAACAGAGGCACAATATGAGCCAGACAACCCTGACAAAGCCCCTTTGTGTGCTAAGGGCAAAGGTAGAGGAGATGGGAACAGAGGGCCTGAGCGTCCTGCAGCATAATCTAAGCTTCCACAAAGGAAAGGGAGAGGCAGGGCCAGCCCCAAGCTCACGCAGGCTGCTGCCAGCTTCTCAGCTCAGAAGAGTTCGGGTACTGTCTGGGATAGAGAGATAAGGGAATTAGGCTGCTCTCTTCAGCTAAGTAGCTGCAATCAGTCACAGCTACAGGACTGATCCCAGAGGAATTGCAGTGAGAGAGCATGCGGAGTGCAGCAGCTGCCAGTGCATCTGCTGGGACCTCCAGTACCACGGGGCTGCGCCACACTGGCATTTAGCATCTGACTGAATCCAAAACAGCAGGACTCGGTGACCCCACTGCAAGAAACATGCCCAGTTTCTCCCAGGCAGAGAGCTTGGACGCACCACCCAACCCACTGAGCAGGGAATGGGGGGGGAGGGGGGGAAAGACTGTGCGTGTCCCTACCCACCACTCCACCACCACTTCTAGAGGATCAGGGAAGTTATAAAGGAGCCAAGCAAACCGAAACCAAAGTGCTTTGAGCAGGGAGCAGTTCTGTAGTCCTGTAGTGCAGCCAGCGCTGTCATCTGCAAACGCGCCTGGCATTTGCTCCTCCACTGGGGCACATGCAATTGCACTTGCTAGAAATAACCAGAAAGCCTGTCCTGGCTTCAGACGAGATCCCCCAACCCCAGCCACCCAACGGACTCTTTAAGACACTGCCGCAGGGAGGCTTCAGAAAGGGGCAGGCTTTCGTTACTGCCAGGCAGGGCAGGATTTCCTGGGGTGGATGTAGCTTTCCCCTCCTCGTGCACCCAAGGCTTGAGATCCCATTGCGCTTCCCCCACCTCACACCGTGTCACCCTGTACCAGCGTGGAGGGGGAGGAAGTCCTTGCCATGGGTGGCTGAGGGGCATTATCGGCTGATGCTTTTGAGGGGATCTTGTGCTCTCGGGGTGGGGTGGGAGGGGGGAAGGTGGGGCTCTGCAAGGCATCCGAGTACATCTCGTCCTGGACGCAGGGACGCTGCACAACCCTTTGCAGCAGTGGCTTGAGCAAGCCTACAGTCACCTGGTTCCCCTCGCTGGAGAAGGGCACTGGGTCCTCCTGGGAGCGAGGGAGGTGCTGCAGGACCATGGTGAGGATGTCCGAGGCAGTGAGTTCAGCGGGGCACAGTGGCCACAGCATGTCCAGATAAGGGTCCAGCTCCCGGTGCTGGGCAAACTCTGCCAGCAGCATGGTGAATATCTCCTTGTTAAGCAAGGGGCTGAGCTTGGAGAACTTCTCTGCCACCTCCACCACCCGCTGCCACCGCTTCAGGCAGATGAGAAGGTGCAGAGCTTGCAGCACGGCCTTAGGCCTCTTGCTGCAGAGCAGCAGTTCGAGCTCCATCTCATCATCTGCCTCACTACGCTTGTTCTTCCTGGCCAGTACTCCCAGCGCTCTCTTGTACAGCGGCACCCGGCCCTCTGGGCCCTCCTTGCTGCTGTATGCCCAAGAGATGCTAACGTACTGCTGGGTGAGCTCCACAAAACTGGGCAGCCATTTGGGTTTGAACCTCAGGAAGGAGGCGCAGATGAGCTCAAAGAGCGGGACCACCCCATTCTGACCCACCTCCTCCTGCTGTGGCCCTCCCAGGACCTTCTTCCACACCTCTGGGGTGGCCCTGGCTACCAAGAGGCCATCCCCATTCTGCTGCAGCTGCAGGCAGCTCCTCGTGGCCTTCCAGGCAGCCTTGGGAAAGGAGGCAAAGATGGAGTTCAGGTAGACCAAGTTGTCCTTGTCCATGTCAGAGTGCAGAACGCGGCTGACCTCCTGCTCCACCAGTTCCTCACAGTAGCTTTCCACTTCACTCTCTGGGGCACACACCACACAGGTCTTGAGGAGCTCCAAGCTCATGTAGCTCTGCAGCTCCAGGCTCATTGTGCTCAACAGCTTGGCATAAGTGTCCTGGAGGCCTCGGGCCGGCTTCTGCTTCTGGCAGAGGCTGTGCTGCAGGATGGCAGCCAGGGCCACAGGAGCCTGGAACACGCCACCTTTCTTCAACTTCTCCACTGTCAGCTTGGAGCTGCTGAGGCTCCTCCTTTGGTAGTATCTGCAGGCCTCCTCAAACACCATCTCCACCAGGCATGGCTCCGGTCTGCTGCTGTCCTCAGGTTTGGAAAAGCTAAAGCTGTAGATGCCAGTCTGAGTGAGGAGCTGGATGCTGTCCTCCTCTCCCGGGGACTCCAGGAAATGCACCTCTTTCATGCTCAGGATTTTCTTTTCTATGAGCCTTCCACTGTTCTGGTCGACGAGGTACAGGACCCCAGCCAGCACGCAGGCCAGGATGCTGCCGAAGGTCTTCAGCTGGACAGGACTTCCTTGAGCCAGGGGCCCCCCCTCCAGGTCAAAGATATGCCTCTGTGTCCCATCTGGCTCCAGCATGTTCACAGCACCCTTCGTGCTCACCAGCAGCAGACCCTCACTGTTGGACACAGTGGAGGTGTGAATGTCCAGAGGTGCCAAACATGAGAGAAGACCCACAGAACCAAGCAGGAGCTTCCTGAAGTCTGACTCGTTGCTGGAGCGCAGCATTTTGCTGTGGACGAAGCCTGCAGAGGGGGCTGTGATGGTGAGCTTTGCCTTCGCAGGATACCAGATGAGGAGGAATTTGGAAGTGGTGGCAAAGCTGGCAGTGGCAGGCACCAGGAAGATGTGTTCGGGGGAGGCCAGAACCTGGTACTCAGGGCTGTTGTGCAGGACTATCCTTAGGGTGCCCAGCCGCACGCCTTGCTCCCCCACCTCCAGAGCCCGGGTGCAGACACAGAACCTGAAGGCACACTTGCTCATGTCCGAGTGGGCATCCAGGGGAGGCCTCTCCTCACACCACACCAGGTTGGCTCCCTGGCTGCACACAGACACAATTCGTGCCCGGGCACCCTGGCAGAGCTCCAGTGTCTGCAGCAGCTGCCAGCCCACGGCCACGACGAAGTGCCAGATCTCGGTCCGGCCGTGTTCCCACACAAGGGCCAGTGCTGAGGAGCCCAATGTCACAGGGCTCTGCAGGAAGAGCAGTCCCACAAGAGCTGTCTGGGGCTGCTGCCAGTTCCTCTCCAGTTCGGCTCCGCTGATGCCGTGGCGCTGGAAGGCCACCACCTGGGGCAGAGGGGGTGGCCGTCTCTTCTGCAGGACCAAAAGGTGCTGGCCATCGGGGCTGGACTGGACATGGCTGGGCTCTTCTCCCTGGCACAGCAGCTCCTGCAGCCAGTGGCCTCGGCTGAAGTCACTGAAGTCGGAGACCTGCCGCAGCATCCCGGCTCGCTTCATCCTGGGGCGCCCGCCCTGGTCACCGAGAGCATGCACCAGGGCGAGCAGGGGCACGGAGCTCCTGCTGCCACGGAGTTCCCCCCCGTACCCCCCAGCCCCTCTCCCTCGTTTCCCAGGGTCTCTGGAGACCCTCCGACCCCCAGGGACTCCCCGGGCACCCTCCTCCCCCGGCGAACCGGTTCCGCGGACGCCAACCCCCCCCGAGGTACCTGCCGCGCCCCCACCTCCCCGGACATCCACCCAG
>VUYV01000011.1:4742227-4870965 GCA_008711295.1 Anarhynchus alexandrinus | reverse complement strand
CCCGTCCCGCCGGGACCCCGCGGGGCCTACCTGTCGCGGCGCAGCGGCTGCCTGCCGGGGCCGTGGCCGGGGCGCCCCTCCGTCGGGGCCGGGCCGGTGGCGGCTCGGCAGGACGCGGCGCTGCGCAATCACGAGGCGGCAGCAGCAGCAGCAGCAGCAGCAGCGGGCTTCCGGGCGGAGCCGCGCCGCGCCGGCCCGGGCCGCCCCTCTCCTACTTCCGTCGCCGGTGCGGGGAGGGCGGCGGGGCCGCGGCCCGGGGGCGGCCTGGGAGGCCTCGCAGGCGGAGAGGCCATTTTTTACTGGGGGGGGAGCGTGAGGGGTGGGTGTGTCAGTCTCCTCAAGGAGAGGCGAGCTCCGTCCGGGCCGGGGAGGAGTCTCCCCGCCGCTGCCTCCGGGAGGAGGCGGGGAACCGGCGGGCGGCGAGGCCCGGCGCTGACAGCGCCCCCCGCACACCTCCGAGTACCGGCGGCGCTAGGACCGCGCGGCGCGGGCCCCTTCAAAGCGCATGCGCGGGGCGGCCAGCGGCGCCTGCGCAGTGGGGAGGGGAACGGCTCGCCCGCAGGTAAGTGCTGGGGATCGGGGGGGGCGACGTGGTCCCCCCACCCCGCCGGGCCAGGCCACGCCCCCTCCGCCCCTCCTGGGCGGTGGCCCGGGCCCGGGCCCGGGCCTGGGGCGGGGGGGCGGCACCGGCACCGGGAGCTCCGCCGCCCTCGGGGGGTGTGGGGGTGTCTCCGCCGGGTGGGGACGCTGTCGGCCGCCTGAGGCCTCGCCGGGCACCGTCTCCCGGTGGCCGGGGAGGGGGGTCCGCCGTTGGCCACCCCGGGGTGCCCCACAGGCCTGGCTTTCAGGGGAGGCCTCCCCCGGCCGTTGGGCAGCCGGTGTTGGTGGCGCCTTGCCGAGGGGGGGCTCAACCTGCTTTGCCACAGCCCCTCCCGCCGTCCGGTGGCCCCGGGTGTGTCAGGGCCCCTCGTTGCCCGGCCGGCCCTGCCCGAGGCCTGGTCGCCTCTTGGAAGCCTCGGGGGGTGGCTGTGCACAAGTCCGTCGCTTCAGGAGGTGTGGGCCCTTTCCCCGCCTGCCCGGAGCGCGGCTGCCGGCGGTAATAATGCCTCGCCACCGCTTCGTGTGCCTCGCAGCGGGGCTGCCGTGCCTGGGGGGGCCTGGCAGCGGGCTGGGGTTGCCCTCTGGTTCGGCTGCTTGTGGGCCATAGCATCAGCCGGCTGCTGAAATGGTTTGGCTGCAAGAAAAGAACAAGCAGGACATACTCTTTTATCACTGATCATTCTAATTATCTGGTTTACCTCACAGTCTTATAGGCACTTGTATCGGCAAAGCAAAGGGGAGCAGTAAACAGGGGTAAAGGAGTGGGAACTCATTACTTTTGTTATGCTGAAGGCAGCGTCAGCTTGCTACATAAGCAAACTTGCAGCCTCAGTCGGAACCCTGTTGCGTATGTCGCTGTAAGAAAGTTTGCTCTTAAGCAGAGACTGTAATCTGAATATATGATGAGAGCCAATTCGGGCTGAGCAGGTGGGTGGAATGTGCAAAGCAATAAGATAATTTGGATCATTGCGATATGTGGTGATTGCAGTTTGCCAGCTGTTTGAACTCAAGTAGGAAGTGTGACAAAAATTTTTAAGAGGAATTTCACGGGGGGGGGAAAGGACATCAGTTTGGTTTTCCAATAATAGTAGCGTAATCCTCTGTCTGTGTCACTTAGGGCAGTTTTTGCTGTGTGCAAAGAGACTCTGCAGGCGGGGTATATACAGCGCAAAAACATGGAACAGTTATTGGCTAGCATGCGCAAAAGAAACAGTGAGGCTTTAATGAGCTGCTAGGCTGGGCATTCATCTGCCCGCCACCCCTGCTAACACAACAGGCAGCAGCCCAGACATCCCTCGGGAGGGGAAGGGTCAGCCTCTGCTGCTCAAAGTTGCTGAGTTGCTATATTTTGTCTCCCTGTTTGTTTTTTTTTTTTTAATTGATTTTTTTTTGTTTGGTTGGTTGGTTTTTTTCTTCTGTTTTAGGATCTTATACCTTCTTGTGTTTGTGTTTTTCCTCCTGGGTGCTTGCGCTACTAATGGTCCATATCTCAAAAATGTTACCTCTCTGCAACTCTACCTTTCTTATCTTGGTGTGGCTCTACTGTGCAGTTTTTTAGACACAGCAGCTTCCTCAGAAGTTGGAGCCAAGGTCATGCAGCTGCACTGTATTCAGCATAGGCCTTGGATCCACACCGACAGCTGAAGCTCTGTGAAAAGGGCAGGGGAAGGTTACAGGGAGAGTGTTTTTCTTCAGAAGGAAGACATCTGAAAAGGTCTCCGAGTGGCATGAGCTTTTAGGTGGGAGTGTAGAGACAGTACGGCATATTTCATGGTAAACTAGGTGGGATGGATTCTGAAGGGCTTGAAAAGTGAAAACGCAGAGAGACTGACACGAGAGAGCTGGGCATTGTACGCAGGAACACAGAAAGGAAGCGTGATGAAATGAAAAAATTAATTTGGAAAACCGGTGTGAACAGATGGAGGTGGAAGCATGTGACGCTTGTCTAGATGGACTTGACAGGAAGAAGCTTAACTAGTTGGTGGTGTGAAGATGATGGATTGGGTGTTATTTTAACTGGACGGATAGAAATGAAAGGCAATTATGGATGAAGTGTTAAAAATGTAGCTTGGATGTTATTCTTTTATATCATTGCTAAAGCAGGTGTACTGGGAGGCATTCTGTGGCTGTATCTGCATTAGGAAGCTGCTTTTCCTGTTTTTCAAGGGGGGAGGAAACAGGTCAGTAGTGGTGTGGCTTTAGAGTGTACTATGTAGAAGCACATACACCCACCGCTACTGCTCTGAGCAGGATGGAGGGACTTGCTAGTAAAAATGCATATACTGGGACTGTGCTGGAGATTATGTTGCTTGGTACTGCAGAAGAAGAAGTAGGATCTCTGTGGGTTTTTGTCATCAGCACACCCTCAAGTATATTTCTCATTATATGATGCACGAAGGCACCTGGAAACTCTGCCAGATTGATCCAAGACTTGTGTGCTGCAAGTGTTACTGTTTCCCTTGTTGGTGGGTTGAGCACCTTACAGTTGTAAAGGAAGGTACAGTCTGGGTAGTTTTCACTCTAGTGGACAATATACAAATAAGGTTGTAAAGAATGGATGAAATATAAAAGCAGTGTGGACTTACTGGCATGAACCGTAACCACCAATGCAAGAGTTGCAGAACATAGTTGGCAGAACGTAAACTGCAAAAGGGCTTCTAGCAGGAATTTGATCATGATGATTGCTAAAGCCTTGACAAAATCTAGCCCAACGTGTTCCTCCTCTCTCTGTTTTCACTAGTGGTCTGCCAGGCTGCTGCTGGGTGGCCCTGGGGGTTTTGCTACTGGAGCTTGAACTGGGTCAAGGCACTATTTTACGCACTGGAACTCATAAACTCTTGCGCTGGGTGCAGATTGTCTATCGCTTCCTGTGATGGATGAGTGCTGGAACCTGTGTTTTAACTGCGCGTTGCTCAGGTCCAATATTGACTCTGCAGATTCATCACGTGGATTAAGTGCAAGCTTTTCCTGGACCTTCACTGAAGATTTTAATGACTACTTGGCTTATAGCCCATTGCTTTAGAAGCTTTAGGTTAACTTTTAGGCAGGGGTTTATGCCTCTCTGTTGCATGATCGAGATGATTTTTGAACAACTTTCCTTTAGACTTGAGTGACATACCTGCAAAATAACTTGAAAGGCAAAGTGTGATCACTCTGGGTCCCAAGAGTGTGCAATTGGTGGTGGGGGCAATTACTAGCCTTGCAATATTCAAACAAGTGAGTCAAATCTTGGTAGCAGTGGCAAGTCAAGGGATACTGGATTCTAAAAGGAAAAGTATTTCAGTTCTTATTCATAGTCTTTATAAATATTGATTGAGGTCCAGGGCTTTGGCATTAACAAACTAATATAGATCACATCATTTGCATAGCCTTTTTCAGATAGGGAATAAATGCTTTGCCAAGTAAGTCAATATGTGAAAATACCATTTTATGTCATCTATTTGTTTTCTTTTTATTTAGCCAGGAAGTGTTACAGCGTATTTTTTTGAGGGGTCCACACTGAAAAAAAAACAAACACTTATTCATGTTTGGTTGTATGTGAGAGTTGGGTATATGCATCTGTAATCTTGAAAACTTTCAGGTTTGTTAGCCTAGGCAATTAAATGCAAAACAGTGCTTGATGGGCTGCATGCAAGATTACAGAAGTTACAAGCCTTGGATCCTGATGTCATTATAGTGTAGATGCACGTTAGTGTTATGTTCTCTACAGTAGTGTTTTTGCTATTATAAGACGATCTATAGAATAATAAAAAGCTGAGAGGCATCGTGGAGCAGCCACAGTTTTCAATGTGCACAAGTCTGAGTAAACCTCAGACTAAAATGTCAGGTTCATTTTCCCTGTGGATATTCTAATGAAAAGCTAACAGAGATGTGTTCATCTGAATGTCACATGTTTGGTTGGAATCTCTGCTATGAGTTCTGGAATGAAGTGGAAAGGAGGTGGATGTGCTCATCCCTTTCTTCCCGACTGGATCAGCTGACCCCGGGGTTGATGACAGATAAAGCGAGAGTCTGCCTGAACTTCTGTCTGCCATGGCTTTTATCTTCCTGCCTTTGAGCTGCCAATACTCGTGCTCTGTCGAGGTTTCTTTTAGTTCCAGATGAAGCATCTTGGATCTTCTGCTGCACAGCAAAGTACTTGCTGTTCTGAAAATCCACATGCGTGTGCTGCTCTTGGCCCTGAGGGGTAGTTCTCCTGTGCAGTCAGTGACTACGGCAGGATTCACTTAGCAGCATGTGTTAATGGGACTGACCTATTGACAGAATAAATTATCCGTTTGAACCTAAAATGTGGAAAATGCACTGATGCTTTTTAAATGTGATGTGTTTAAAGGATAATTGTTAACTTTATTCAGTGTCGTTGTTTTCCTAAGCAGTCACCACGTCCTGATAATTTGACATCTCTACAACTTATTTATAAATGTTTTGTGCCTTTAACTGTTGTTTTCTGCAGCTGCCTAGAAGATCCCCATTAGCAAACTGCAGTTTCCTATTTTTGTCTTTATGACATCTAGAAAATGTAATTGCATAAAGTGAAAAGAAAAAGCCATTTGTACATCATAGGTCATGAAACAAGCACAGCCTAATGAAGCGTTGGCATGAAAGGCGACTTTTACTTTTCTCCCCTTGCTCCTCCATATGCTCATTTGTAGAATAACAAATTATAAACAAGAACATTATTTAATCCTTGCCCCTAGCAGTCTTCTTTGTATGTGCTCTGTTCAGCTTTGGTTGAGAGAATATGAATCCCAAATCCCATTTTGACAGAGACTAGAATTTTCACATGATCATGCGGTCTCTGATGCTCGCCCCACATCAAGCCTTTGTGTCTTGTGGGATCTAGATTTTTCTGTCTTTCTGGAAATGCAGGAAAAGTGCTAAAATGCAGCTTTCCAAGTTCAGGGACTAAGCAGAGCATATTGATCCTCTCCCATTCACGTACACATTTGATGTGAGAATGCTGACCTAGAAGCACTGAGAGTTGGTTTATTAGTTTTGACATTGGGATTCATTAGCCGTAATTCAATTAGAAGCACACTGATGGATGTGTTTGTATGCTGGGACTGGCGGCTGCTTTAGGTTCAGAAACTTACAATTCTAGTTGGGAAATTGTTTTGTGCAATCTTGGTTAAGATTTGTATTGCTAGGCTAAAAGTGACATCGTTCTTGATTTGGTTTTTAATAGATTTCTCTCTGTTTCCAATTATGTTTCTAATTAGAATAATGTCTTATTTCCCATGACAGTTTAAAAATAATGCAAAGTCTGTAAAAGAGAAGCTATCAAGATGATGGAATAATGTTTTCTTTTTCGTTTGTTAGACTGAAACCTTTTTCTGTCTTAATTGGATATATAGACCTACTAGGCTACAGGAATAATTTACAGGAGGTTGAGATGCAGTAGTTGCTAAGCTTGGGCCTGTTTCCATTCTCACCCCGGCACGCACATCAGCCCGTAACCAGCAGGCTGTGCATATTCCCTCCCTAGTGGGAAGAGAGAACACCTCTCCCCATTTTTATATAAATCTCAGCTTATCAGGTGTGAGAATCTGCTGCTCTCTGTCCTACCCTCTGCTTTCCCACCCAGGCAAATCTGCCTTTCACACCTGGAGTAGGGTCTTCTGCAGCAGCAGTGTTTCTCCAGCCTCAAAGATGTTTTTCTGCTGTTTGGAACTGAGATTTATGGCTCAAGGGATGGATGTCTGAATAACCTCCTCTGGGAGCCTGAGAGTCCTAGTTGAGAACATAGGTGTAGTCTAAGACAATCAAAAGCTGTCTGCGGTGGAAAGAATGTAGAAGAGATCTGGAACTGGCATTCAGTAGTTGCTGGAACCTATTCTTTGAGGGAAAGATGGATCTAAACGTGCTGTGGCTGTGGAAGGGGTTCAGGCAGCCTGAGGTGGAGGCTAAATCCAAAGCTGTGTCTGTGGCTGCCAGCTCAGAAAGCTCTGGGGTCTGAGATGCTGACTGCAGTGAACTTACCTCTCTGTGCATAATTTACCATGGCTGAGTGCAGCTGCCACAAGAGCCTGCCCATGTGTTTCTGGAGCGTGACTTAAGTCAAGCCTCTGCCTGAGGTGTGCTGCTGCCGTGTGTGTAATTACCTTTGGAGGTATGGGAGAAAGGTTGGAAGCTTAGGGATGGCATTCCCTTTCTACGAAGTACCTCTGAGAGTGCTGTGGTGATAGAGGAGGTTAGAAGAGCGCCAAAGCTGTGATTCTTGCCAGAAAAATCTGTGATTGCAGATAAATACATATTTGCAAGGTTGGAGTGGTGATGTGCTTTGTAGCATCAGACATGAGGTTGAGAGTACATGGCAAGTCATGCGTTCTGACTCTCAGCCCCTGGAATGGGTTGACTGTCACAGAAGGTTCAGGACTATAGCTACGGCTGTTACTTTTTGTAACAGCTCATGTTGTAATAATGATACTTCCTTTTTTTTCTTAATAGGATAACCGGTAAGCATGAGAAACCAATTAATTATAGTAAAACTTGTTTGTGTTTCTAGAAAACGCTTTGCTGTCAAATAGATCAGGAAATTCATCTGGTTAAAAAAAAAATTAAAAAATCCCTGCAAAGCTGCTCCCCTGTTTTCTTTCATCCTCCTCCCAAAACTGAACCACATGTGATGCTTTTCAGACTGGGGTTCTTTTCTGGCTTGATTTGCAGAGCAGCTGGCACAGCTGAGGGATGCCAAGGTGCAGAGGTAGGGATGAGCGAGGGTGGCAGCAGTGCTTTGGGGAGGCTTTGCAGCCAAATGTTTCCTAGTGTTGGACGTCACCTCAGAGTGCAAAAGCGGAATTTGAAGTGCTTTGGAAGGCAGCTAATTAAACAGATAAGAGAAGACTTTTTCAAACATTTTCAGAAGCGTTTTGTCACAAGATGTCCTTGAGGCTTGACCAGCGTCAAAAAGGACTGGGTATCCATTTGATAACAAGTATCACAGTTCATGCAATAAGATTAAAAAATACATACTTTTCTAGATGTTAACTGCATTGGTCTGGATCATGAGACAGTTTCTAGCAGGGAAGAATTAAGAAAACTTATCCATAAGGAGCTTATTCTCTATATGCCTGTGCCTGGACTTTTGCATCTTTCTTTGAAATGGGATATCGGACTAGATAGGACCTTTGATCTGATTTTTTTTATCTGGTATAGTTATTAAAGCCCCTGCTTTCAGCTTGTGAGAGACTATTAGTATTTCAGTGCAGTGAAAGAGTCTTTCATGGTTGAGGCAGGCCAGATATGCCTTGAAGAAAAGTTCAAGTTCCCTTAGCGTTTTCTGTCTCTTCTTACATTCAGGGTATACACCATGGCCCAAACAGAGAAGAAGGGTGGGCTGCTCCGGAAATCTTCAGCCTCCAAGAAGCCGTTGAAGGAGAAAGTTGTGTTGATGTATGATGAGATTTTCACGGTAAGGACTTGAGCATCTCTTCTTTCTAAAGTGTTGTGTTAACACCCACGGTGTACTCTGCATGGTGGATTCTTTTCCTGAGGTAAGGACTGCACAGTGTAGGCACATGCTTCAGGCTCTCCTCTGTCATGCAGAGCTCTGTACTCTGCTCTCTTCCTTAATGTCACCATGTCCCGTTGTCTACCCGGACCATTTGTGATCTATGGGAAGTCACAGCTTTTCAAGCATTTCTTAAAAAATCCAGAAAATATACAGAGGCGTCCAAATTGAGAGCTGCTTCTGTTTGTCCTTCAGTTTCTGGGAATCTGTGTAGACAGAATTCTATACTGTGAGACCATATGGTCATCCAGTGTGATGATGCTGACTCTGAGCTACTCAGGATAATTTTTTTGTTTAAATTCTGCATGATTGATTTCTTATTGTTTGCTCTCATGGCCGTTCCTTTTCCTTTCAGACAGAGGACCCCAGTAAACGCAACCCTAGGTTTTGGGAGGAGCTGTTTCTCATGAAGGTAACAGGAGTTAAACATCCTCTGACTTGCTGCTTCTGTTCTGCCTATGAAGTGGCAGACTGTCAGTGCAAGGACTTGCTTTTCTAAGGTGTCAGTGGTTGTATAACATGCATGAACTACTTCTTAACCTGACAGGTCAACTTGGAGTATCTAGAAGGCAAGCTGGAGGCGCTGGATGGGGAAGAGTTAATGAAGATAAAAGATAACATCAACTGCTTGTTCCAGCATTGCATCCAGGCACTGGGTGAGGAGCACCCAATCAGAGTGGTCAATGCACTACAGGTACCACATCGAGAGACAGGGAATGTTCTCTTCTGCTTCTGATGAGGCAATATGTTTGCTGCTGGTATCAAACATCTTGTGCTCATTTCTTTAGCTCTGAGGAGAAGTGGTGTCTACAAAGAAGTTGCTACTTATTTTCTGTGGAGGTTACAAACATTTATAGTCTCTTCAGTCTTTGAAGAACAATAGCTTGTTTCAGAATTCAAGAGGATCTGGTGATGCAGGATGAAGCGGATGGCAACAGAGGGACAAGAGGGGCTTGTTCACACTGCAGGCTGTCAGTTTGGAGGCTCAAGAGGATTCTGTGTAGCTTTCTCTTCTACTTTCTTCTGGAAGTTCTCCTCCATTTCGGCCTCCTTTTTGAATTTCCATGTGGGTCAAAAATGAAATAAAGCTCTGGAGAAGTTAGTGTGAAATTTATACAGGAGATTGTCCCTGCTGGACACTTTCTAATTGGAAACTGTGAAGAATTGTCACCCAGAATTAATAAACGCTTTCCTGCAGGTTGTTCCTTACGAAAGCTGTGCTATCCCATGTCTTCTGCAGGAAACTGCCCTTTTCAGTCTTGATATTTGATGTTATTAGTTCACAGGCTGATTCTTACAGTTTGGTGAATGTATTTGTCCCAGCTTCTCTCAGCTGTAGGAATACAGTATATGAATTTCATGTTTGGAAAAGTCACCTGTAAGACATTGGACAGGCAGTAAGCTGCGAAAGTAAACCTGAGAAGTTTTACCCCTCTGATGACACACAATCTTGCATTGTTTTCTTTTTTTTTTTAATTAGTTTGAAAGGATGCTATTAAATAGTGTGGTTATAGCTACATAGACAGTCTAGCCCAGCCCTGAATTCACAAACTCGTATTCAGGCTTTTGGCAAAAGTTACGCCAGGGCCCAAATCTAGAATCTGCTGTGTGAGTGTAAATAGAAATTGGGGAGACATCCTGAGCTTGAGCTGGAAAAGCGTTCCCTTAATCAGACTGTGCTCATGTGGAAAGTGATCCTGAAGCCAAAACTTATTTAAGCAGTCTTTTCTTGAGAATGACCATGGTGACCAAAGGTTTGTTTAGCCCAGTGTCCTGTCTCTGACAGTAACAAAAAAAAAAAAGGATGTCTACCTTACCCTTTTGCTTCTGTATGGTTTTAGAGGTCTGCTGATACCTTGAGCTCTGCTTGTCTCCAGCTTTACATCTTCTGAAACTAATTACTTCTCACAGGTGAATTTAAGCTGGATTCTAAAACTGCAGTAGTTATCATCCTGCTCATTCCCCTCTTCACAGACCTGAAAGGTGCCTGGTGACGAAAGTCAACACAGACATTTCCCTCTGTTGGGGCAAATGAGACATTTGCTGTCCATAAATTTTCCAGAGTGTCTGCTGGAAGCATAGTGTGCAGTGATCTCCAAGAACTCAGTATGAATCAGTAATCCGGTGCCCGCAACAAAAAATGTGAAGAAGGTTGTGTTTAGTGGGAAGGTTCTTAGAGCCCCTGAGGTAGGTAGGAAAACTTAAGCTGCCTAATAACCTTGGAGATATTTTTTCCTCTTTTTTTTTTTTTTCTTTTTGACAAAGAGGCGGTTTATTGGTCAGATTTAGTATAGCAGTGTGGTAACGAAACAGGAATTTGTGCTCTCTATAGTAAAAGCATCTGCATGGACAGGCATAATATGATAAACTGTGTTGTATGGATGTGTATTTGGCTTGCTTGAAATGAGAAATTAATCTGGAGAGCTCTAAGGTGTGTCTATCCATGTACTGGACACTGGTTCTGCCTTGCGGTTTCCTGATCAAATATTTTTGGCTTTAAAGCCACACTTAGCTGTTTTCCAGAGGTTGACATCCTGTCTGGTACAAACTGTGTCTGTACAGAAGAAGCAGTAAGATTGCCTTTCTTCAGACTCCTATAAAATGAAGGGGTGAACAAACAGGAAAAATATGGACAAATATATTCTCTATTTTTTTTGAGTTCTCAGCGTCCAAGATCCTTCTTAGAAACAACAGAGGTGGAGGAGAGATCAGACAAAATGTATGGCTTCCAGGCTGGTGGTATTCGTTTAAATATCTGTGCTTTGCCAGTGCTAGGAGAGGGTTTTAGGGTGGGTTTTGCTATTGAGTTGTATGTGTTGCCTTACACCTTACCCTCTGATTTTTCCCTTTGCAGACTTTGTGTGCATTGATTCGGGGTGTCCATCAGAAGAACAAATCCACTTCTGGGTTTGACATCATCAACATGCTTGTGGGTTTTGATAAAGCAGAGCTATGTATGAAGGTGAGGCCCTGGCAATGTAGAGAAACAGTCTGCACAGCAGCCATGTCACAGGGGCAGTGTCTTGCAAAGAAAGAGGAAGATTATATTTGTGGAGCTCAGAATTACTTTGTGAATAAAATCTATTGTTATATGTATACAAAAAATCCCTCATACATCTAGAAAAAACTCTTGGAAGATGATCATGATGTTATGCCTGAAGTCTCAGTTATTGATTCTGGAATAACATGATTGTGGCTCAGTTATTGATTCTGGAATAACAAGGCATTATATTGATGCTCTTGTATCTGAATGTCCCAAAAAGTTTTTTATAACAAACATTTCAAATAATTTTAAATATTCTTTTTAAATAATGTGATTGTTCTTCTTTAGAATCTGATGGAGAGCTTGGACTCGCTTCTCTGTGCAGAAGGTTCTGAAAGCCTCAAAAGCTTGTGTCTGAAGCTACTTCTCTGCTTGGTGACGGTAAATGAATACCAGCTCTATAATAATTTAAAGGCTTATATGAGCCACATCTCGAGGGATGGAACTGTCTCAAAACTTGAGCAGAATGCTGCAGTGTGAAGCTTGAGAGGGGAAGATATTTTGAATGGGAACAAGGGTCAGCCCAGAATATGCATCATTGCTCTAACCATGATGGCAATACAGCCTAGCAGACTGGTTTTGCCTCATGAGATAGGTGCCAACTGGAGCAAAAGGAGAGCGACACAGGAGGAAGTGTCAATTGGATTAACATTTTTTTTAGGGGAAAAAGATATTTACAAAGTCTCAGATAGGTGGAAAGAGAGCAGAGGAGAGAGGCCTTGAGGAAAGACAGGAAGTGTGGAGTAGACAAGACTGGTGAGGATGTGAAGAATGAGGAAGTTGGAACAAATGGCCACTTGGCATCTCTTGGAGATGGTCAACTGCAAACTATATTGGTTGTGAGAAGAGATAACTGAGTGTTGGGAAGGTCTTCACTGCCCTGTTCGTGGTGGAAAAGTGCTCAGTGGAGCATACGGGCCCCTCTTTTTCACTCTCTGCTTCCAGTGTAGCAGTCTGCTTCAGCTTCTGATGGCTGTTGTCATGCAGCTGTGTAAAATACCAATCTGTAGAGGAAAGGGGGAGCTCTTAGTATGTGGGTCATGCTTCTTGTCAGAGAGAGGGGTGGGAGGCAGGACAGATTTCTTTTACTTCATGTCTAGCTCTACTGCTAGTCACACTTTGGCTTGCTGACTAAGTGTGAGATTCTGGATAAATGTGTCCATCTGGTAGTAGAACTCCTCTGTTCCCAGTGTGTGCCAGAGGCAGCTACAGCTTCGGCTCAGATTTTAAAACTTGTGTTTGTACTCAGGTGACAGATAACATTAGCCAGAACACCATCCTGGAGTATGTGATGATTAACAGCATATTTGAAGCTATTTTACAGGTAAGGATTCTTCCTTCTACTGCCGGGGCTCTTCTTCCATATTGAGAGCTTTCAGTCATGTATTTGCTTTTCAGCTTTTTCAGTGCAGCATATCTGACTGACACTGTGTGTTGATTCCATTCATAGCTCAGTCATAGATTATTTTTTTTAATGCTGTCTTCTCCTTACTCTAGTCTGCTGTTTTTAGTCACTACTGAGTATTTAAAGTATTTTCACTTGAGACATTTGTGCATAGACAGAAGCTGAACAGATTTCTGGGTTAATTTCACAGAGAATTCCTTTATCAGAGGAACTTTTTTTTCAAAAGGCAGTCTAGATATATTGAGGTTTTCTTCTGCTCCTTGATAAATTATACTTTTTAGAAGTAGAACTGGGCTTGGAGAAACCCAGAAAACTTGCACAGATAATGTTGGTGATGCACTGAGATACTGTCCGGTGCTGTTGAGAAATATATTTGCCCTTTATGCCCAGAAAACATATGTTCATCCTCTCTGTGATAAATAAGCTTCTCTGTGTGCAGAACTTCTTGGAAGCACTGACATTCCCTCAACCTTAAATGTCTTCTTTCAGTCAGGACATAATTTGCTCTTACACATATGTTTCATGGCCACGCGCTGTCTGAGAGTCACTGCCAGCTTCCTGAAGCAGGCCTGAACAGAACAGTGTGATTATTTATTCCAGATCCTGTCCAGCCCACTTAGTCGCAGGGAACATGGCTATGATGCTGTTGTCCTTCTTGCCTTGCTGGTCAACTACAGAAAGTACGAGGTAGGTATTCTTCTGGATAACAGAAACATCCCTTCTCTCTGCTTAATTTATTTACACTGGCCTCTGGATTATTAAGGCAGCCTACAGTACAGTTTTTAGCAGTACACACTATAACATTTATCAGGGTATCAGCATGGAGCCGCAGAGGTTTTGCAAGGCAGTCATATTATGTGAACTGTATCTGTCTGACATATATGTATAATCAGACGTGTATGATATTCATACAGCTTGTTTTGTGGAAGCATGAAAGAAACTACGTAGGGGATTTGCATTTCCTTCTTGAAAGTATTCCAAGGAAGGTCCTTTTGAAAGAGTTACTGTTGTGCTGAACTTGCATATTTGCCTCTGTGTGTGTGACTGTACGGTTATACATAATCTCCAAAGTAAAATGAGCTATCAGTCATCTTGGGCTTCAAACTGAATTAGTGATTCAGAACCTGACTAGCAGACTGAAAGAGCACAGATCCCCAGAAGAGATGGTGAAGCTGTGACCAAAGAATGAACTGAAACATCACAGCTATTATTTCCAAGAGAAGTCTGCCTCTATCTCTTTGACTGATTCCTCTCTGAGAAACTTTATTCATCTTCCTTTTTCTAAACTGGTTGTGCTACTTCATGCTGTATTTCCATTTTTTTCCTTTTAATTCATCACCCTGAAAACGAAACATTTCAAATGTCAAAACAACACCTAGTGTTGGCTTTACTTTGCATGAGGCATGATGCTTTAATGATCAATCTTATTTTTTTTCCATAATTAGGAATATCTTAATATACTTAGATTGGCAAAAAATGGGAAAGTGCTGGAATCCCCCTTCCTCAACAGAATTACTGGGAGGGGGCAGGCTCCAAAACCTACCTGGTTTAATAATAGATCTTGTTTCGAATTACAAATAGATGTAGAGAAGAGGCGAAGACAGGAGCTACAGTCAGTGTCAAAGTAATCCCTGTTAATTTCTCATTCCTGTGAATCTTGTCAGAATTGTGAATTACAGATTCTGTTTGGCAATCTGTGCTGTGGTAGCATGGAACAGGAGCATGGAGTTTGGTTTCAGCGTATGGCCATGAGGGAATACTGTTAGGAATGATACGGGTAGGGTTACAGGTGAGGGCAGGCTCAAAAGACCAGAGGTCTCATTGCAACGTTCAGATCAAAGGGTGGAAAGTTGTGTAGTCCCATCCCTGAGCTACGGATCCCTGTGTGCTGTAGTTTATGTCCTTAGTAAGGTAGAGCGCTGTGAGTATGTAAGACTTGTCCTCGGCTTTTTGCAGTAGCTTTCTGTAGAGTATTGAGTTGGGATTGAGTGCTTTGGAAAACATTGTCCTAGAAGTTTTCAAACTGGGCACCCAAAAGAAATTGTACTGATGTTTAAAAAGTACAATCCAACCTGAGGCAGGTGTGTAGCAAGGGGAATTTCAGCTTTAGTAGTTCATCTGGCAAGGTTGAAAGCAACTTGAAGAAAGGTTTTATATGACAGCTGCCTGACACTGCCCTTTGTAAGCAGCGCTGCAAGCAAACCCTGTAGTAATGCAGTCATAGTCTTTGTCCTTAAGTAGCGTCGCTGCTTTAATTTGCTATTCTTTGGCCCTTAGAGTCAGTTTGGCGGTTGCCTGGTTGTCAGTGTATTGTAGCATACTTTCATGCCTCAAATCCTTTGGAGTTCTCTTTTTACTTAACTGTGCTGCAGCTGATAGTTTCTCTTTTGTTCTGAACTTCATTGGTTGCTAAATTGTGTTTCCAGCTGTTTAAGAAAATCTAATTAGGCTGAAAATTCATTAGTTGACGATAATTTTGTGTCTGTCTTTAATGTGAATACAAGTGTTTTGCATCAGGATGTTCCTTCATATTTTTGGGATGTGAATTTTGTAGTCTCCTCTCAAATTCTCTGGGGAATATCTGTCCACGTTTTCATTTCCAGTGTAGCTGAGATCTTGGCTTGCTCATTAACTTCTGTTCTAGGAGTAAAAATGATTTACATGTCTTTACATGGAACCTTTAAAGCGATGTCCCTGATCTGAAACCTAATAATTTTCAAAAGTTTTTCCAAGTATATAATTATTCAAGTCTTCAGCTATATTTTATGGTTTCTTTTTAATCCTAGTCCTGATTTCAGCAAAAATATTTTTACCTGGATACTATGTGGGAGAAATATATAACAGTAACTAAATTATTGACTATATCAGGAAAAGGGTGAAGCGAAGTGTACACAAAAGGCTGCCAAACAGAGAAAATGCTGCGAGGAAGAGTATTTGATCCCTTTCTCAGTGCTTTAAGGGATGGCTGCTAGAATAGCAAGGTAATGCTACATGCTAAAACAATGCCAAAACATAAAATCAGGTAGTGACTTTTAAATAGTTAGATTCCTTGATATCATCTAGGTGGAAATGTCTTAGCCTCATGTTCAACCTGCTAGAATTGCAATTGGGTCTTTTGCTAGGGAGAGCTGAAAGAAATTAGTAAAATTGTGGGTTTTTCCCTTCATGTGCTTGTCTGGCAGCATATAGTGTATTCAACAGCCCTTCACGTCCGGTTACGTGCAGTTGCCTCTCCTTGTTATAGTCAGCTACAGGTGATGAAGAGACACTTAGAACATTGAAGAGTCAGGTCTCACACGACTCAAATGATTTTAAATGAATCTCGTTAACAAAAAGAGTAATTATTCAAGCTCCAGTTCCCTGCAAGATGGCCTGCCTGCAGAGGAGATGGCCTCATCAGAGCTGGCAGCAAAGCTGCTGAATCATCCCTAATGAGTGTTCAGGGAAAAGTCTTGCAAGGGATAATCGAGTGGACTCTGCCCTTTGTTTGTGTTACAGATGTGAAGATAAGTTAAGCACCTAACTAGGGATTATACGTGGTTAGCTTGGTTTTTTTTCTGCTTTCTTTTCCTACCAAAAAAATTGTTTCCCATAGGTTTTAGTTGGAGATGGAGGTACATTTGGGGGCATGGAGGAGATCTCACTCCTTCTGCCAGACCTGTGTGCTTCTTCGTATAATACTCACTTTGTATGGCATCTTACCTGGGGATTGCTTTAAAAATGACCTGGTAATGATCTCCCTGCAGCTTCCACCTTCATTTCTATGAGATGGTTGGCATCTAATGGTGGGTAGTTCATGGAGGACATCTTGAGTATTCCCAGGTTCCAGGAGTTTGTGTCTGTACTTCAACACTGACAAGGAGATGTTAATGCTGTAGTGTTTGCTATCTGATGGCAGTGACGGGAAAAGACCTGTGTTCTCTGAAGAGCTGAGAATCATATTTTTGAGTTCTTTCTGGAGGCAGGTGGAGACAGAAGCTATTTTTAAGTTTGTGTAACCACTTCATTGATGCACTTTGAAGTTTTCAAAATGCTTATCAACCACTTTTCAAGGCTGTGGCATGTTTCTGCATGTTGTGGAGTGGCAGGTGTAATTTAGACTTTTAAAACTTCTACTGTGCTTCCCAGTGAGAGGGGAACTGAACTCTGAAACAGCAGGATAAAAATGGGGAAGCAGGCAGGGTTGGGCTTAGGGGTGCTTGTGCAACTTGCAGGTTGCTGACGTTCGACATAGATGTGCAAACTAATGCTCACAGACAATAGCTGGAACTGTTGGCTCTCAAGGAGGGGCAGGAGCAAACTGCACTCCCTGCGGGCAGCACAGGAAATATTCTCATCACACTGGTACAGACTTGCACACCGAAAGGCACTAGAAACTGCCTTGTCCCATACAGAGTAACACAGTGTGTGGATTACACTGGTTAGTCATCTGCCTGCTGCTTAAGGAGTTAGGGAAGCCTCGAGGAGGCATAGAACATGTCAGAGGAATGGAATACTTCAGACAGGAATTATTAAACAGACTTCTGCAGATATAGAAATGACAATTGAAAAGATAGAAGGCAGAGATGTGTAGCAAGCTAGGCCGGCTTCATGACCCTATCGCTCAGGCACTGATGACATCTTGCTGCCAAGAGGCGGGAGACATGGAGCACACATCTCGGAAAGCCAAGGGCAACGGGAGCGTGAAGGGTTGTTCACAGGCTGCAGATGACAACAAACCCACTCCCCCTCCCTTTCTGTGATGGGACTAGATCGCGGGGCAGCCTGGTGGCATTGGTCACTGTAGTACCTCCCAGTTCGCTTGTTCCCCACATCTGGGAATTTGGGTAACACTACAGCCTCTAATCCAGCATAGCCCTGCTGCCCATTGCCTGGAAAAGCCCCATCACTTTTATTGGTCACGAGGCACAGGCTGGCCTCTCCTCTGCCTGTGAGCTGTGGGGTCAAGAGTTTCTCCTTGTTGTATAAGGAGAGCAAGAGAATGACTGAAATTATCAAAACTAAGATATATTATATATAAGTTTGATAATATATAAGTTCAAGGATTGATTTTAATCTATTTTTAATGACAAATTTGTGAAGCTTGCTTCTGCTTTAATGACACTGACTAAACTTAATTTCTGAAGGGGAGCGTGGTTGTACAGGGAGGACGATATATTGTGACTCAAAAGGAGCCTCTACTCCAGCCTCAAGGAAATATCTTTGCATGCTTCATGCACAGATGGGTTCTGTGTGAGTTTTCTGTCTTTCTCTGAGACAGCAGACAGGGCTGCGTGCTGCTGGAGGCAGGCTGACAGACTGGCTGAGCTTTGGTCTGTTCTGAACCCAAAAGAAAGCCTGATCCTCCCAAAGCACCAGGTAATTGTGAGAGTGGTGTTTTCTGATCAGCCTTATTTTTAACTTGCTGTCAAGCCATGGGCAAATCAGTCGGGTAACTGTGTAAGTTGTAGGGCTGCATCTGATGCATGCGTTGTGTTTTCTTCTTCCCATCCACTTTGGATTTACTACAAAGGTAGATCCTTTTCTTCTCTGTCCTGGTTTCAGATCAACTTTGTTAGTTTTGCACTGACACATATAAACCAGGAAAAACAAATGTACATTGCTAATCTAAATGCTTCCTAAATTATTAGGCTTTATCTTTATAGATGGAGCCTGTGTGCTTTGTTCAGTTAAGGTCAAGGAATTTGTATTCTCCAGAGACTTCTAGCTCTCAGTGGTGTAAACTGTTAAAGTGTTGAGCTCTAACCCAGCAGCAGATGAGTCCGTAACATTGTCATGCCTTCCTGGGTGCTCCTTCCTTTAAGCAATCTTTGCAAGGTGTTGCAGAAGGGAGATATCAGAACGCTAATGTTCAGTCCCAGCTTCGCTGCTTGTTCCTGCTGCATAACAGTGTGTGTGTCACAGATAACAGCCTTGCAGGACAGCTGCTGCGCTTTCAAGACTGACAGATGAGCTAGCGGCAGAGCAGAAACTCCCTCTCAATAAAATCAGGAGACTGCCTGGCTGAGCCAGTAAAGAGGAGGTGTCCAAGGCATAGCGGCCTTAGCACGTGCTATGACTCCTCTTTCTTTGTGTGTGTTCTGTTTTGTGGGACAGGAGAGAGATTCTTCTCAGGTGGTTGGGTAAACTTGGAAAGTTAATAGTGTGGGGTTTTTTACCTGAAGGCTGAACTTAAAACCAATTTTCTTTCTTCCTTCTCCCCCCCACCCTGAGCAGTCAGTGAATCCCTACATTGTGAAGCTCTCCATCGTAGACGATGAGGCCACACTCAATGTGAGTATTCGACTTGATTCCTCCGTGCTGCTTGGTGATGCTCTTTCACATGTGGTGTTAGTGTAACAAATGCAATCATGGTGTTCCATGGAAGGAAGGTCTAGGAACAGTGCTACTGTAAAGAACACCACTGTAGTGGGTTTCTGCCCTAACTGCACTCTTTCAATAGGTTAGGCAGCTCGTGATTTGGACGGTTTGATCACCAGTTAAATGGTGGGGGTAGTTAAAAAGCTAGGTAGCAAGGAATGTGCTGAAGTTGATCTATTATACATTTATGAACTATCTATACACTATTTGCTGTCACGTACCAAAGAGGCACAAGATAGCTTATGCCAAAGAAGATCTGGTTTCCCCTGCTGTGTCATCTGACTTTACCAGTCCACAAGTCAATTGTTGTAGCTCAGTGGATGTAACCGTGTCAAGAATCCTGCAACATATTTTGGGTTGTAGCCACTGCCTGAGTTTTGTATCTAGGCCTGGACATAAAGTGGCAGCACACTATGAGCTATGTGAGGTCTGGACTTAGAAGCTGTTCTTTAGGCATGAAGTAAAAAGCAAGCTCTGTGCTAACTAAAGGGTGAGAATGATTATTCTAAGTTAATTAAATTAGCTTGACAGAAAGGGTGATCAGTAGCTGTGGAATGGTGGAGGCTGTTTGCAAGAAATGAAAAGGTTACTAGTGTTTATGGCCTTTGTTTTGAACCTTTGGATGTTTTTTCTCTGACACCAGCTTCCTTCTGGAGTTCTTGCACTTTATTGAGGCTTCTTGAGTGAATAAGCTCTGTCTGGAGGTCCAAGGAGAGTAAATGTTCTCTGTTGAATTTAGTAATTAGATATTCAACTTTAAATTTTGGTGTCTTGATTTTTGGACAATATTTTTATTGTATCATAGCATGTCTGAACAGTTAAGACAGCTCCAGGGGAAATTCTAGTGTGCTAGGTTATCTTGGGGAGGGCAGCACTGCTATGTGTGTTCAGTGTGTGATTTCCTGCATTTACATTTGTAATGTAAAGATTTTTTAACGCTTCTTTTCAGGGAATGGGACTTGTAATTGCCCAGGCTTTATCGGAATATAACAGGTAAAACCTAATTGTCTCTTGTTTTTCAATGCATGGTAGTTGCTATACAGTTCCACACTTTCTTTTTGTTAAAGCACTTATTTATCATCTAGCAGCCTTGATGCATCTGGAGAGGCAGGGAATAGTCTTACGCTTTGAGGTACTTTGACTCAGTTGTTGCTGTCATTGCAAGTGTAAATGCATCTGTACCAGCTGTGCTGATGTGCTTCAGGAGAGATCTTGCTGTAGGGGAAGATATCTATTTTATGTTTTTGCTATCATGGATTTTACCTCTGTATGAACCTTGTTTAAAATCTTAGTCCCAAGTGAAAAGATAAATGATTTGCTGAGTACTTCTCTGTTAGAAAATTGATTTACCTGAAACACAATCTAAACCAAACAAACGTGTCCAGGACTATCCGCACGCCAAATCAGAGATGATTAGGGGATGTGTGCTCTTGCAAATGGTGGAAAGCATTAACTGCTTCTGAAGAAAGAGCCAGAAAGGCAGCAGTAGGGGTAGCATGTTCTCAGCCTCTGCTTCATAAGCAAGACCACAAAATGTCTGTGTTTTCCTAAGAAGAAAGTGCTTCAGAAAAAATTGGAAACTTACAGCAATTTCACCTGAGCAACCCAAGACTTTTTTTTTTTTGGTGTGGAGTGGGATTCTCAAAGCATGCAGAAAAAATGTTTTAATTGCTTTGAAGGTCTGCTATTATAGATAGGCAGATGACTTGCAAGATCAGCAAATCATGTAAATGTATTTAGCAGAGTAAGTTATTAGAGTAAAGCAGAAAATAACCTCACCCACCCAACTTCCTTCATTCTGACAAAAGCTGTCTCAGACTATGGCCCATTTTGCTTAGCTCGCTCTCTTCCCCTTCCCAAAAAATTTAGAACTGTGTTCTTTCCATGTTGCATTGTGTGTGATCAGATTCTGGTATGAAAGACACAATAAAAGGCCCTGTGAGCTTTGCTAATCCATTTGAATACCAAATGAAGCAACTTGGCTTAAATCTGAGGTACCCAACCTATTTGTTGACTTTGCTTGTTCCAGTCCCTTCACTTACTCCAGGAACGTGGGATCAGGCAGGATCGGGCCATGAACCATAATGGTTGTCATGGTTTCTGCTGGCCATAGGGTAATCGACTCTGGTTTAGTCTGTAGCGGATGATGATTGAAATGAAACTGTTCTGTTGTTACTGACTGTGTGTGTTCATGTGGTTCATTACTGTTTTGCCAGTGCAGGACAAAATTTCTTAGAGTCACTTAGTCCCGTCCCTTCAGTGTTAGCCCAGGCTGGATGTATCCTCTATAACAGCACGGGCATTGTTCAATCTCACATCTTTCAGCAATCCCACTTCAACTGTACACAATTTACAAATATTTTAATACCCTTTGCATCTCTTTTTGGGAGTTCTTGAAAAGGGCTTGTGAATGTTGAAGCCTTCTTCATCCTTCATCAGATAAGACAGCCTCACAGGGATTTAGATAAAATAATCCTAGTTTCGTTTTTAAGCTGGAAGCTTCATCCTTATTCCTTTTTGTTCAGGCAATACAAAGATAAGGAAGAGGAGCACCAGAGTGGTTTTCTCTCAGCCCTAACTAATATGGTAAGCAAGGAAGCGGTGTTTTTCTATTCTTAAAATAATTGCCTTCATGGAAGTTCAGTAGGAGGGTGTTTCCAAAAACTGTGAGTTTGGGATGTGGGTACTGGAGGAGGAAATGCATTGATCAAATCCAAACCAAATACAACTGAAAGGGCTGTATTCCGAGGAGCGTGTTCTTGTCTGGCTGGGAAAGCTCTTTCAAAGGATGAGATCTTTATTCTGGCATTGATAATTGAACTTGTTTTCCTTCATCTTATTCATTCTAGTTGACTTGATTTTAAAAATCACGATAACTTGTTGGCCACTTTTAAACAGCTACTTATTTTTAAAAACAAGTTGCTGCTCTGCTGATGTAGCTTAAACCAGAGAAGCTGAATATTTTTGTGGCAAAGTCTAGTCTGTCACTAGCTTTGGGGATCTGTTTCTTTACTGTCTTGTTTCTCAAGCCTGAGCGCACTGTAAGTACGCTTGGATTCTGCATTGGCCAGTGTCTGCATATTTGGAGGGGTATCCTCCAAAGGCAATTATTAATTTCTTGTAAAGAGTATCCACTGTTCCCCTTGTTCAGTTTGGCTTTGCTTTAGTCTGAGATTTAATTGTAGTCTGAGACCTAACTGACAGGAATACTGCCTGTAAGTAAGGATAGTTCAGTGCTGACAGCTGTCTGTCAGGAGTGAGATGGGTAAAACTGCTACCACTTTGGGGCAAGCAGATAGGAAATGATCTCTGTCCTCTTACAGAATCACAGACTAATACATTCAAGATTATTCAAGGATTCAAGATATGGTCCTTTTTTTTTTTTTTCTCCCATCTTTTGTGATTTGACAGGTGAAACATTGGTCAGTGATAGTAGTGCAAAATGATATGTGTTTGTAGATGGTCATCCTGTTTCCCTTTTGTATATTACTAGTATTACAAAGAAAGTTGTATGTGTGCCTTGGATGAAAGCACCTCTCCCAGGGCACTTCTGATTTAGTTAAATCCATGTCTTCTCTCTTGTTGTCCAGTAGCTTTCACAAATTCCTCCTATGCAATACTCTTTCTTTCCATAGGTGGGCAGCATGTTCATAGCAGATGCTGATGAGAAGATCTCAGTCCAGTAAGTGCACAGATGTTAGTTACACAATGAATGGCAATTCACCACACTGGTCAACATGATCCGCTCCCTCATGGAGCTCTTCTAACATAGCAAAGCAAACTAGAGAGGCAAGTTCTCTTGTAACTAAAATGGTACCAACCCCCTGCAAACAATGGATTCTCACTTAAGTGGGAAGGGTGCAGCAGGAGCCACAGCTGAATCGCTTGTAATGAAGTGTGGAAAAAAAACCTCAAACCCCCAAACAACAACAACAACAAAAAAACCACCCCAAAACCAAAAATCCCCCCAAACAAACAAACAAAAAAAACAACCACAAAAAAACCCTCATCCACTCCCCCAGCCTGTGGTTTTTATGAGGCATTTTTAACATATAATACGCATGTTGGAGGTGGCAGTTGCGAAGCGATGATTTGTGCACCCTTGTCCCCAACAAAATATTTTCTAAATCAAGGGGGCAAGTGATAAATATGGGGGTTTGTGGTGTCTGTAGAAACCTCTGCTCTTAAAAGAAAGGACTTTCAGGGGAAAACACTGTTTGAGCAATGAGGGAGACCTTTAGCAGGAAGGGAACAAAGACTGTAGTTGAGTTTTAAAAATAGCTATTTTATGGGTTGCTAAGTACTACTAGTAATCGGAAGAACAACTGGATTGCAGAGGCAGAGTTTTATATAGTTGAAAAAAAAGTTCTTTCAGACAGGCCGTGCTTCTGAAAAACTTTGCTCTTGGGATTCTCATCTGGTGTTAGTCCTTAGCTAACTGTGTTTTTGTCTGTATCCTTTCCACAGAACGAATGAAGCAATCCTTCTGGCCCTCTATGAAGCTGTTCACTTAAACCGGAATTTCATCACAGTTCTGGCACAAGTGAGTTTCAGTGCATTGTTCGCCCATTTCTTTTCAGTGGATGTCTTTAAACTTCGAGAGTCAGAAATGGAATTGGTGAAAAGATAAGTTTTCTTTTTTCCCTCTGCATACTTGTTATAGGTATAGATCAGCATGAAGGATCAGAAGCAGGTCAGGGCCTGGCATTATTATGCTTTTAGGAAATGCTTCCTGCCTTGCGAGAAAATGAGTAAAGTTTTGAGGGCACAGCTCATGTTGGAATGAGCCGGTTTTCCCACTCAATGGGAAAGGCTGCGCAGAGTGATTTCTGGGCCTTACGGATGCTGCCTTTAGGGGGAGGATGGAGTGAGTGGCTGGTAGGGATAAGACTGATGCAGCTATCAGAGCAATTCACGCTCTTGTTAAGTTAGGGTTGAGGGAAAGAGGCTGGCCCGGCTCTAAAATTGGATGAATTGTCCTATCTGGGTGTGCACAGACTACGTGGTGTTGTCTGTTTGGGTATCCTTCACTTAGGGACTAATCGACATGTGACAACTGTTGTTTCAAATACTATTTTGTGTTCAAACTTCCTTGGAGAGCCCAACTCCTTTTGCTTGGGAGACTGTTGCTGGAGCATAGCACTCTTCCTTGTGCTGTTTATGGTGAAGAAACAGCTATGGCAGCCTTCTGAGAAGCAGTGGGCTGCTCCATACCTCTGATCACAAACCTTTGGATGCTTTTCTAAACACTGTGAGTTTGCAAAGGTGATTATGGCTGGGAGACAGATAACGAGTCTGTCTGATCCAGCAATTGTGCTGTGGCTGTCTGGAAGGATAGCCTGATGTCTTTAGGAAAACCTTCTGGTTTAGACTTTTAGTTTTGGTTTGTAAGTACTGCTATTAATCTGTGAGAAAAATGACATCAACAAAACAGTTAACACCTTTCCCCAGTTATTTCAGGTCCTCAGAGTGCAGCCATACATCACAGGCTAGACACTTGGCATGACCGAGGAGACCTTTGGGAACTCCTGACAATAGTGGTGATGGAAGAGGTCTGATAAGCAGATCTACTGCCTCTGATAAACCTTCTGTTCCATGGGTGATTAATTTGCTGATGTTCCCTGCCTCTCTTTTCCCAGGTTATTCATTCCTACCACTTGTGAGAGATTTCTGCTCTTTCAGTTCTGTGTAGTACCAACTCAGGCCTTTCTGTGGTCAAGATATCTCTGAGGGAAGAGAGGCTTTTGGCAGGGAAAAGAGTTGGGCAGGGAAAAGAGCAGCTAGAGTAAAAGCTCTTAAATTAAAAATAAAAGGATAAAGTAGTTGTTTGTGAAAATGATAGCTGAAGCAGCCACTGATCAGTGGGTTTAATTGAAGTAGAGGCCTGATGTTCTTGGGTGGATTGTCTGTAATCCTTCATTTAAGAGATGGCAAGGTAAGTCGTGCTGTCCTTTGAAAAAAAAAAAAAGAAAAAAGCCCTCATAAAAGCTGATGAATGCTCTTGTCTAAGTTGGTGTCCATTGCTAAGGACTGCATGAATGGCTACCTGCTGCTGTGTGGGTACATAGGAAGAGCAGGGATACAGTTGTATTGATGCCTGAAGAGTTAAGGTCTTGGTATACTTACCAGCTTGCTGGTCCTCGGCTTTTGCTGCTAGGTGGCACTCTTATCTCTCAACTGAGGGTTAGTGTTTTGAGGAAAAGAAAGGTAAACACCACAGCAACATCTATGGAAGCAAACCTGTTTTATGTAAGATTTGCAATTGAAAACTGTATTTTAAAGTTTAAATCAGTACCTGTAATGATTTAAAAGTCTTTGAACTGTAGTATGTGCGTCTGTGCTTCCTATAAAATACATGCATTTATAGTTGCTCATAAAATGAGATGCTCAAAGACAATGTGGAGGACAGCAACTTGTGAAAAATCCTACATCAAATCAGCAGTTCTGTATCCCTTTCTTTTATTTTGAAATTGTGATGATATATTAAGGCGGATGATACATTTATGTAAAACTTGCCCTGTGAAATGGACACTTTGCTTGGCAGCCAAACTTAAAATAGCATGGCAGACTGCCTACGGTCTCACCAGTGTGCATAGATCTGGAAGCTTACAAAGAGTAAAGTCAAAGCAGTAATTAGGCAGGCGACTATTAGCAAAGATGAAATGGGAAGAGTAACCGACTGATGGAAGCTGAGAGGATCAATAATGATAGTGTTATTCATGTTATGCATTCTTTTCCTGCAGTGCCTGGGCTTTATAGTGAGACAGGAAAGTAATAAATTGCCATCATCTTTGAATATGAGCGGGTGTAGGGCAGGAGTGAGGAGAATTTGCTTTTAGAAAGAGATATAAAAGGATCTTGGAGGAAGACTTCAAAGCACACCCTTTGGCTGTTTTGGGGGGATCGGAAGCTATAAACAGTGTAGGCTTCTGCATACCTTTTCCCATTCTACACTGGGAAAGGGCATGTTATCTGTCTGCTGGGGACAGCCACCATGTCCTGATGTGTTTTTGTTTTGTGGAGTAAAGAAATTGATGTACAGTATAATTGTTAGACGTCCAAGGTCAGGAAGCATAGCCTTGCTTTTTGAAGGAGAGGTTGAAGTTTCTTGAGACTTCATTAGTCATGTCGGTCGTGCAAGAGTGTGGAACAGTACACGTAGCGATCTGGATGACTAGTGCCTAGGGAAGCTATTGACCTGTGTGTGTCTGGGCATTTGTGTCTTCCATTAGAGCCATCCTGAAATGGGGCTGATGACAACACCAACAAGCCCAATTCCAACGACACCTGTCACTCCACTTGGAACCACCCCGCCTTCTTCAGATGGTAAGAAATGTAATGATCTCCTGGGGAAAAACAATTAAAAACTGTAAAATAACTAGCAAAGCATTTTCTCAAGATGGCAACTAATGAGGTCTGTCTGGAGCAGATGTAACCTGGTGGTCTCTTACAGGAGCGACTTGCCTTACTGAACATGAGCAAGGTTCCTTGACTCAAATTTATTTCTGTTTTGCCTGTGTATTGCTCAATGAAATTATGCTGATACTCCTTCTGAAAACAGTACTGTCCCAGTATCTGCATGAAGATACACCTAGCCCATTAGTTATTCTATGTAGGCTTTTACTTATGAATATTTCTAGTGTCAGGTTCTTTGCCTGGGATTATTTGTCATTGGAACAGATTTACAGAGAATCTCAGTGGATTCCTGCTTGTCATTAATGCACTTGTCCCCAGCTTTGAATTAATTGGGATTTGAATCCAGCCTGGGTGCGGAGGTATTCTTCCCTCTTGTTGACTTTTCTCTGATAGGCATAAATGACTGCCTGCCCTGAGATCTTTCTTCTATATGAGATGTTACAACTCCACATAAATACACTTTGAAATAAGCTAAAATAAAACCCTTTTCGTTTAAGGTATGGATAGATACAGCCTAGTTTAAGAGAAGAAATTAAATGGCTGTTGTCACATACTTTAATGGCATCCTCTAGATCTGAAGAAAGTGTTTAATGAAGGAACAGAGTCAGTTTGAAAATATTTCTGGGGAAAAGCAGCTTGGGTTACTCAGTTATATCAGCTATTCAGGTCATTCGATATCCTAGTTAAGGATGATCCTCCTTGTGGATGAATTCTATCTGGTTACCATGGATATCAAAAGCTTCAGTTAAAAAGCCCCCTATGTCTCGAGTCTCCCTGTGCATATAACATAAAATGTAGAGGGACGGGCATTTTGTGGGCTTCTGTTCAACGTGTTCGTTGCAAATGTATCCACCCACACACCATATTATACAACTGACAGAATTTATGCTTACCTACGTCTAAAGCTTGCTCGCACTCTCTTTTTTTAATTTACCAAAATACAAAAGCAAAACAAAACCTCCATCCTGCTTTCAGCAGAGGCAGCGATCTTGTGAAGCTTGAGGCTTCTTGCCACTTGTAAGGTTAGTAAGTTTAAGGAGAGGAACTGATCTTAATGTGCAGCAATTACATCGGGAAGCATTCTTTATTTCTATTTGCTGTCACCTTGCTGATCCCTACTCTCAGTGATAATTTTTTTTTTTTTTGAGGACCTTGGCTTGGTTTAGTTTGATGCTTTAGTATTGCTGTTATTTTAAAGATATGTCAGAATTTTCCTCATTTTCTAAGGTTTTGCAACTCAGCTGTAAAATTTGCCTATGGCTGAAAGTTAGCAAGAGGCTTTCTGTTTTTGGAATGAAAAGATTGCTTTCTTCTTTTTCCTGCATTTAAAAAAAATGTGTAGTTGAGCTATTTTCAAATTACAGCAACATGTAGAAATCCATCTATGGGTTTCAGGTGTTCTTTTATGCTGACTGGGATTAAAAATGGGTTCATATTCTGGTTTGAAATGTCTCTGGCTGTTAGCCTATAGTGTGAATTAAGACCTTTTAAAGTTTCAAACTGTGTGTTAAAAAAATCAAGGTCTGTAGCGTGAACCAGGATAAGCAATGATGTGTTCTTCAGAGTGATTTCTTCTTTTTTTTTTTTTTTTTTAAATTAGACTTTTGCTAGAAACTGTTGATCCATAATATGTAAATCAAGTGTGCCTGTCACCATAGTTATCTAAATGTCAGTTTGCTTACTGTTGTTAAATATTCATTCACTGCGTTCATTGTAACAGCTCCAGAAGGACCCACTGGGGATATAAATACATTTTTCAGACTTTTAGCTAAATCTTTGAGCTATTCATAATATTGGGGGTGAAAAAGCTTCCAGTCTTATTGCATAGACTTTGCCAACAGACTGGGCATGTTAGCAATGTGTCAGGAGCCCCAGAGCTTCAAGATTGAACGGACGTAGAACAGCTCACGCTTGGGGATGCACAGCCTTTAGAAGCTAAAAGCCCCATTGTCATTTCTTTGATGTGATTCGAACAACACGATTACATTGATCTATTTGGCCTGTTGTTTCCAAGGGCTACAATTTTCTATTCAAGGTGATTGTATAATCCTGAGCTCCATGAGAACCTCTGCCGTGCTCTGGGCCTCTCAGTGCTTAGTTTAAAGAATCTTGCATTTTACTTTTGGTACATCTCCTTCATCCTTCTGTGCCTGTGCTTGCCCCAGTTCCAGGGGTAAATAAGCCTTACTTGCCTCATTACAGGGTTACGAGATACAAGATTTGAATTGTGAAAGGCATTGTTTGTTAGAGCAGACTTTTCTCTGAACCAAAATACAGTTGCGTACAGGATCAAATCACTTCCCCTCAGAGCCCCAAACCTAGCCATCCAAAAATCAGGTGTGAGTAATTCCTCACTTCTTACAAGGTCCAATCTCATCATAAGTACCTTTTTCTTTTCTAAAGGGTGAGAAAAGCCTTGAGCATTCCTGAAGATAGATGGAAAAGAGATAGTATAGTTCTTAAGATGTGCGTCCTAGTGGTCTGTAGTGGTTTCCAGTGCAAAGGGAGCCCTATCTTAGGCTGTCTTTATAGCTTGAGAAGACAGGAGCCTTCTGGCAATCATAATTCAAGCCACCTATCACCTTCTGCATATGAAAACCTGTGAGTTTGAGCTCTTAGGCAGCCAGAACAGTAATGTTATTGTCATGTCAGGACAGGCACACAGAGCTGGAAAAGATCCCCTTGACTCCTTGAATCTAGTGCCTTGTGCTTGCAGGCACATCATCATAGAATCCCTTTAATTTATCAAACTCTTGTCTTAATTTGTTTCACGATCATTCCTGTTGGAAGGCAGTTTCAGCATCTTGTTCCTTGGTTAGAAATCTTTGACTTTTCAACCTCCATTTCTTGTCAGTTTATGCACATTTATCATGATGTTAACCTTACTTTGGAACACAGATAGCTCTCTTTCATATGTTGGGTTACTCGCTTGTGTATTTTGCTGTCTCATGAGAAGGACACTCCGTTCCTCTGATCAACCTACTAGGATTTCTCTAAACTTGTTCAAGTATGAGTTCATCCTCTTTGAACATGAAATGGGGATAATTATGCAGTGTTTGAGACAAGGTCTCACCAGCACCTTGTGCAGGGCATTACTGTGTTCCTAATTCTGCTGGAAGTGCATTTCTGGATATGTTGTAGGACCATACTCTTCAATTCTTTGTGTTGGTAGCTCATCATCTTGTGATCTGATAGTATACCATGGTATCACAGCGTTTCATTTGCAGCTGATGAGCTCTCAGCTTGCCATGGAAATAAATCACTGAATTCCTGACCTTATGGCTTGCATTGCTGAATTTCATCTTGTATTTATTGTCTGGTCCTTGTTTTTATCCCGTTCTTTGTGCACAGTCTGATATTCCTCTGTGTTTACGTATTCCAACTTTCTGCCGTTAGCTGATTCATTAGCAAGCAACTGTTTCTTGTGCCCAGGCCATTTATAAAAAAAGAAAAGTATTTGCTAAACTGACACCTAAGGAATTCAGGTAGTAACTTCTTCCCAGACTAATAATTTCTCCAGTTGCCAGATCTTTGATATACTTTGAATTTCTGTATTGGTTCCCACCTATCTGCTTCACTCTTAGTTTTTCATACAGAACTGTATTAAATGCTTTACAGAAGTCCTCCTAGACTAGCTCCATCAATTTTGTTTTGTTTTGTCTGAGCTCATTTATCGTAAAACTATATCAGGCTTATCTGGCAGGATGTGCAGTTAAATGCATCCTGCGTTTTTCCCCGCTTGTCTTTCCCTCCCTTCAATATTTCTCGTGAAGCCTTTCTGAAGGGGAAGGCTGAGAGTGGCCCTTGCGGACAGCTCAGGCTCAGCCATCAGTAAAGAAGTGGCTCAGTCACATGATAGAGGTTTGACAGCTCATAAACTCAGTGCTTCAGAAGGTACATGGGGAGTGAGCAGGAGGCACGTTGTGCAATTATCTGGGTAATTGAGATAGCTTCTTGTAAAGTCTAAGGCAGATGATGACCACTGTTAAGGTGTCAAAAGTACAGCTGGTGGTAAGGAATGTATCCTAGAGAAATGCAAGTGAACTGCTGTTCTGTTGCAGGTATGGAAAGCACATTTCTGCTCCCTGCTGTGTTGTGATTTCTCTAGCACAAGCTATGGTTGCTTCTGCTTCTTGATTTTTGTAAAGCTGCTCTTTCTACCTTTCTTTTCTACCATTGTGGTCATGCAATAATTGTTACATTACTGTCTTGTGTGTTGCTTCTGCAAGAGGGGCTGTTGTTGGGAGGGAAGAATGGAATTGATGTGGACCTTTTGGAACTGAAATTCCAAAATTACTGAAACTGAGAAGGGTCTTTGCTGGGCATGTTTCTTTCCAAACAGAGAATTATGTGAATGTTAGCTGTGTTAGTTGGAAGAACTAATTGGATATGGTGAGAATGTCTTGAGCTCGCTAGGTTGGGAATGTTGATGAGTGCTAAAACAGCAGGCTGATACCCCTTGGGGTGGGGGAGCGACAGGACAGAGAAGGGTGTCGCTTTGCTCTGGGCACTTAGAGGAGGAGAAATGGTCTCTGGGGGAGTGGTACCAGTCTTCAAAACAAAATCTTTGCTGGGTGGTCATGAAGGAGGAGGAGGTCAGGTGACCCTGCAAATAAGCTGATCCTATCCCAGATCTGTGAATCTATGACTTGGTTCTCGGTATAGTTATCTCTTGTATTTGTGGAGGGTAAACGTGTCTTATCTGCTTTGTTTCAGTTATAAGCTCTGCAGAGCTGCCTTTGGATGCTGATGTGCAAACTAGCAACCTGCTGATAACCTTCTTGAAGTACAGCTCGATTGTGATGCAGGACACAAAAGGTAAATAAATTCTGTTGATGCAGCTGTGGATGCAGCAAGCAGTGCTTTTTGAAGTCAGGAGGGCATCAGAACGTGTCTAGGGACTCCAGAAATAGAAGTTAACTGGAGTCCCTTTAGAGGACTGAAGATTCCACCTTTTGAGAAAATGAAATGATTTCTTATTGCGAGATAAGAGTTACGAGACTAGGAGAGACCTAATGCTGGCAGGAGAGAAGGCAAATATGGAAAGAATGTAATAATAATAATAGTACCTAATAACCAAGCCCGTCCCTATGTGTGAGCGTATCCGATTCCCAACTGTCTGTCAGAGAGGGGAAGTCATGTATCAGAGAACTGTATTTTTAAGAACATTTAGAAGCTGACACAGGAGGCAAAGCTCAGCATTAGGAAGAAATATTTCCTTTGTCCTTTGATACTTGCTGGTTAAACAGGCAGCTCTTTAATTATAAAGAGGACAGCAGTAACTTACACTGTACTGGCAGTAATTTGCTTGAGAAGATATATTTCCATATTGTGCTTTTTGTTTCTCCTGATAGTTTTGTGGGGGTTAATTTCAGCTTGCTGGAGCTGAAATATTGCTTCATCTCCTGCTCAAGGTACCCAAGGGTGCAGTTTTGCCCAGTGGTTGTACGGGCAGGACTATAGTGTGAACATAACAAGTGATCTTTGTATCGTATTTCAGCCTATTACTGATTTTTGCTGTTAAGTTAGATGTAACAACTGAACAAAAATAGGAAGATAGCTGCAGAGCTATGATACATCGATTATTGAACTTCATGAATGCTTGGCACTGAACAAGACAGCAGGCAGGAGAGTTTCCTTGTACCTACTAGCTTGCAGTGAAATTGTACCTGGCTGTCTTGTTCTTGTTCAGTATGCGAGCTAGTGGAGGAAAAAGTGAATAATTGAGATTAGGACCAAAAGGGACTTCATGAAAATGTCTAGTGCACCCCTCAAAACCAAGGCAGAATCAGGTTTAACTGTATCTTTTCTCAGAGATGTTACTGACAAGTTGAATGAAGGTGCTGTGATAGCGGAGCATCATTTTTAGACTATCCATTCCAGTGTTTAACTACCCTTACTGTGAAAAAGCTTCACGTGCTTCCTAAATTCTTTGCTGTGATTTAAATTAATTACTAGTTATCTTCTCCAAGAGAGATACTGAGAATGGATTATTTCTTTCTTTTTTGTGTCTGCCCTTATGTATTTGAAGTCTGCTTTCATGTTTCGTCTTGCTTTTGTCTTTAAGCGAAACCACATCAATCTTTGCTCAATCATTTCTTATAGATTGAACACATGAGGAGGGCTTACCAGCTCTCTAACCATTCTCATTTGGTTTTCTCACGGTCTCTCTTGCTGATCCAAGTCTCTGATAGAAAAATTTCATGTTTTTCAATGTAACTTCTGCACTTATTAGTCACTGTAATATGAAAAGCCTGCATAGGGCCTCAGGAACTGCCAAACTGGATTAGTTTCAGACGGAGTGAAATACGATAGAGGGGATTCCTTACTAAACAAGCCAGTGAGAGATGAGTTTATCCTGGCATGAGACAGGAGTTGATGTTTCTTTCTTTACTTTGGTTCTAGCTTGAATAACATTTTAAATTTGTGTGGTTGATAGACTTAATCTCCTTGCTGCCATGGTAGTAGGTGGCAATGAGCTCCACTGACTGATCGTTTTAAAAAAAAGTGTGCCTTGCAAACCAGTGCTTATTAATTCTAGTGGGTGTATTCCTGTCCTTGTATTTTGATGATAGATGGGACCCTGCCTAACTTTTTTTCTTCTTGTGTAAGACCAAGCATGTGACACCAATATAGCAACAAGACAAGAAGTAGTGAGTAACTCTAATTTACTTTGTGTGTCTTGAGACAGGTGGGAACACTTAAGAGGGCAGTCTGGTTTGTTTCACACCCAGCACTAGACAGTTGGTTTGGTCCTGTCCCAGAGAGCATAATTTAATAGACTGCATTTGCTAAATCCTCCTCTTGTTTTCTCTCTTGCGTCAGTCAGAGGCAGCTAACTTGGGAGAAACAAAACCTCTGCACCATTTTTTTCCATCTGTAAAACAGGGTTCATACCGATACAACTCCCCATAGGAAGTAGTCTTCTTTGTTCCTTTAATGAAGCATGCTGTGAAAGTACAGTGTCTGTGCGACTAACTGCCTGCGTAGCTGCCCCATAACTGTTGAAAATGGCATGATGTTCGCAACACACTGACTGAAAGCAGAGTATTTGGTGTGAAACAGGAGCCTTTACAGCACGCTCCCCAGAGAGGGAAGCGGTAGCAGCACCTACAGAAATATACAGGGAGGCCTTACAATAGGAAAATAACAAGGCTCCGGCATATCAGAGTCTTTGAGGGCATTTCTCCTGCTTTACTTGAGTAGAAAACTTTACTTAAACATTTTAGCTGAGGTAAGGAGACATAGAAGAGACACTTAACACTCCATTCCAAAATTCCTCTTCATCTTACTTAGTGCAGCAAGATGAAATCTGCATACTTCAGGGCACATCTTGTTAGTAAATATCTGTCCCTCAGGAGCACAGAAAAGAAAAGAAAAGAGGCATCAAACTAGACAGAACCGCTAGCTAAGCCCATTCTATCTGTTTTTATAGATTACAACATACAGACTAACTAGCAAAGTGTTTGTAAAAGTGACCTGTGAAGATGCAAGGAGTTCGGCTGATACTGTCTTCTGATTTATATGAAAGTGGTCTGACTGTTCCAGATTTCCCTCTCCGCCAAGTTTGACTCTAAGGCAGATGCCTGGGATGGCACGTTTAGTAGCCTTATGCATTAGAGAAGCTGTTGGAGGTCTCAGGAATGTGCAGTTTTAAGCTTCCTCAGAATTTAGTTAGACGTATGTCATTGTGGTTGTTTGTTTTGGTGGTGTGTGGTGTGAGCGGCTTGTTTTTTAGAAAAAAAAAATAAAATTAAATGAGCTTGATTGGACAATGTCTGGAACACCTGATTTTAGCTGACCCTGCTTTGAGCAAGGATTGGACCAGAGGTTTCTTCCATCCTAAGTTACTCTATAACTCTATGTATCTTGAGTTGTTTTTTTTTTTTCTATTTCAAGGTTAAAATTCAGAGAGAAGAGGTTTAAATAAGCCAAATAAAAATTATGTTCTTCTGCCTTAGTCCCTCTATATTTGTGAGTCTTTCAGCCCTCCAATTGTCATTCAGGGCAAAAACTGCTTGAAGTTGTAAGTTGAATAACAAGTTGCGGAACACGATCAGGGTGCAAGTCCTTTGGCTTAAAATGCTAAGTCTTTGCAGACTTCCTTCTTCATAGTTTTGCACAGAGCAAAATAGGTCATGTCTCTCAATATTGGGGTTAAAACTTAGGACTTTGAGCATAATGTTGGGAGTCATTCTGCTGCATTGTGCTGTGCTTCTACCAAAGCTTTGCTGCTTGTTTCATAACCTACAGCAAAGGTGATCTTTTTCTTTCCATCTTGTCTAAGAGTGGAAAAAGTGTGTCTCTGCTGTAACAGAAGGACAGGGACTAACCCCAGGCTTTACAGTATCTGTGGAAGTAAAACTGAATGAGACAGAAGCCCCCTTGATAGTTACAGTGCTGTTGAAGGTTCAAATCGGAAACCTTGCGGTTGGTGCAGACTGGTGACAATTTGGTGGGATTTAGTGGTCAGACTGGAGGGTGAGTGCTTAATTAGAGTAGTTAGACTGTTAGCTATCATGGAGGAAGTAGGAGTATGAAGAGTCTCCAAAGCTGGGCCTTTCTCTTGCTGTGACAGCTGTCTTGCTTTTCAGCATTGCTAGGCTTGTGTGGCTCATGGAGGACTTGTTTTTTTCTTCTTTGCAGATGAGCACCGGCTACACAGTGGCAAGCTGTGCCTGATAATCCTGACGTGCATAGCAGAGGTAGGTTTCTTGTGTGACACTGTTCAGCAGATGGTGTGTTACAGGGCTCTATCTGCATGCACATCCCCTGCCTCCTGTTGAGCAGGAGCTGAAGATCCACAGTGGTACTGAGTAGTGAGGAACTCAGACACTTAACGTTTTGCTAATAAACCTGATGCAGTACTGTTAAAATTGACTTGAAACTTGAACATTGGATCATCTTATTTGGGTTAGCCAACTCCCAGGGATGAAGAGAGAAAAGAGTGGACCTAAGCCTTTTCTCTCTTAGCTGCTGAGTGACCTTGTGGTGTGGCTTTTAGCCACATTACTCATAATGTGCTAATGGCTTTCAGCTCTGTGCTGTTCATAGTAAACATGGGCAATGACATATCCCTTCTGCCTAAGAAGGATGTGAGTCTGAAAGCAAGCTGCGTAGTTGTAGGACCCTACAAGCAAGACAAGTAGCAAATCTGGTAGTAGGGTGAGAAAGCAGTACCAGAGAGCTGTGTCAGCAGTCCTGGCTGAATGTGGTCCTGTCTCACGGGAAGTATGTACTAATGGCTTGACTGATGTCCTGAATGGTGATTGAGTTTGCGTGGCATTTGCATTTTGCTTGCTTGCAAGTAAATACCTTTCATTCTTAACAAAGAATAAAAAGCAGCAATGTTGATAGCCAATGTAAGGAATCTGAAGTAATATTTCTTCAGGGTGCAAGCTGAAACATCTGCATTTCGAAAATTTATAATTAAATGTCTTTGGCACGTGAGTTCTTCAGGTGGATGCATAAATAATACAAGTTAAGAAATTTTGTTTCTACATAGCAAGGGTACGTTTTGGTTTTAGTATTAAAGGAAGGGTAGATTACCCAACCTGGCTGCGCATTATCTGGAGGAATCGCTTTGATTTAGAAGTGGTCTTAGAATGAGCTTTGCCTGAGGGGTGGGACAGCTGATAAACCTACCTGGTAGTACTGCAGTAACTTCTGGCATGGTGGGTCCATCAGAATGCCAACGTAAACCTTTGTCCATGCAGTCACAGGAACTTGTGTGCTGGAGAAACACCTCATATGTTATACAGCAGTTGTTAAACTCTTGACACTGTGGTATGTGCAGTCCAGAGTTTGGATGAACAAAGGAGGAGAATGGAAAATAAATTGCTTAACAAAACAAACAGTAGTGCAGACTTTAACGAAAGTGGAATTGGGATCAGGAGGGGTTTACTTTTCTGTGACTGGAGACATGGGTAGGGGCAAGAGGACATAGAAGGTGGCTTTCTAACCTTATAGCTATATGTTGGGAGTTTTACACTGAAAGGCATGTGATTTGAGAGGCAAGTGGAAGGTGTTGGGCAGTTGGTTGGCTATTCATATCTCCTCCCTTTTCTTGCTCTTTTCCATAGGATCAGTATGCTAATGCTTTTCTCCATGATGACAACATGAATTTTCGAGTAAACCTACACAGGATGGTGAGTCTTTTCCTCCAGATGGTCTGCTTTCTCTTTGGGATGAGAACATAGCGGATTTGAATCCCTGTATGTTGAAAACTGTGTCACAGACATTGAACCTAGATAGCTAAGGCATGTGGAAATACTGTGAGAAATGCAGTAGTTGGGGAATGATTTTGAAATTGCTCTCAGAATGTCTCACTCTTTCAAAGAACAGAGCTGGCTGCCCTGTCGGTGAATTCAGAGGCCTGTGTAGCTGGGGAGGAGCTGTGTATTATGAGGTCTCTGAGGAAATCAGTGGTAGAGAGAATGTTCTGCCTCAATTTTCAGCAAGCATTAGTCTTCATGATACATTAATAGCCAGCTGGATTTACACTGAGTGCTCTAATTTGGCTTACGCTTCATCCTGGGTGGGGTGACTCTTCAAGGAGGAAAGTATTTTTTCCAGAGCTTTTTCCTATAAGTATCTGTGGAGGAAGAGTCCTTACCTGGCTCGTGAAGCTCTGTAGTTACAAGTAACTTGAATGGTTGTCCTAACTTGATGCATCCTGCCTTTGTGGTACTGGCAAGTTCCACCTCATCTGACAGTGAAGCAGCACTTGAAAGTGTCACTAGTCCAGGACAGAAACAAACATCTTACTTTATAGTGAGTATACTGCAAGGGTGCTAGTCATTCCCACTTAAAAACAAACTTGCCGTTCAATTAGCCTTTCTGGTTTATTACAATACGACCAAAGCCATTTAATACTGCACATGCTGTGAACAATGCAGGTCAGACTTCTGGGTCAGGAGCAAATCAGTATGTTAACTAAAGGGGAGGAACTGCTATGTAATTTTTTTCGTTTGGGCTTTTTTTGTCCATTCTCCCCCCCCGCAATGGTATAATGGTGCCCTCCGCTTACACAGCTAGAAAAACAAAAACCCAGTGGTCAGCACGCTGAAAAGCAGGCACAATTTTGCTCCAGCCATGGCTTTTAGTATTGATATAGGTGAGACTGCAGTTGGAGAAAAAGACAAAGGGAAGCCTGTGCTGCTGGTACTATTTGCATGAAAAATACAGTATTACACAGAATGTCACTTCAGGCTTTGACTGATTTCTTTTCATCTTTGTGTGTTTGAAGCCAATGAGACATAGGAAGAAAGCAGCAGACAAGAACCTGCCCTGTCGCCCGCTGGTGTGTGCGGTGCTTGGTAAGTACTGTTAGACTGCGTGTGTGCTTGTGGTTCCTGAAGCATTGTTTGGAGAAGCCTGTTGGCTCCCTTTACCTGAATCAGTAACAATAGGGAGGGCAGTTGATAAATAAATTCAGAGTTTTAGGTGAGTGTAGTAACCATTGGTCACAAGTACTTTCTAGATGTTATGAGGGCAAACCTACAGAAAGGACAGATATTTGATGGGGGAAGTTGTTTTCAGGGCATTTAGCCTTTTCTGAGCAAAAAACCCAATAGGAGTGTCAGTAGCTAGGGTTGGTTTTGCACGTGGATATGGAGGCTCAGTTGAAAGCTTTTCACACAGCGTATGATTAGATTCTGACACTCATTGCTGTGGAGGTCAAAAGCATAAATGGGTGCAGAAATGGACAGAGCCCGGATCCCTTAATGACTCTTGAGCCTGATGATATGGAAGCAGTCTCAGACTCCAGCGTTTTCAAACAGGTGATTGTTGAAGCCAAGACACCACAGCTGCGTGAAGAATCTTTCTAGACGTATCAGTTTTCATGCACTCTTTCCCTAGGCTGTCTTCAGCCACTGTTGAGTCATATTGCTGGGCTATTAGTGCCCTCGAGGGTTACATCTCACAATTGTTACCACTGGCATGGGTTAAGCATTTTATGCTGAAATTGTGTTGGGCGGAGAACACACACATGTTCAGCTAGTGTTTATTAGCTGAACCATAGTAACTTACCTCTTTCAATTGTATTTCTGTACTTTTTACTTCTTATCGTCTCACTTGGAGCCCTTAAATGTTAGAGACATTCTCCCTTCCCCCTTGCCCCTGAATGAGCCTTAAGCAGAAGCTTAGTCTGTGTTGAGATCAGATTTGGTTTACTTGCTTCAGAATTTATTTTAGGGAAAATCAGGCATAGTCTACAATGTGTTCTCTCTAAACATCTAGGTTGTGTTGTTCCTGGTAAGAATGATTTTCTAAGATGTGCTTCTCAATGGAATTTTCCATTAGTGACAATCCTGAAATATGAGAGCAATTCTAAGCATCAGAATTCATGTTGTATTCTTTATTTGACTAATAGTGGGGGAAAGCATATGGGAAAGCAGTGCCTCAAAGCAAACTACGTGCCCTCAGTTTCCAGTATTTTTTTTTTAAATTCCAGAGGGTGTCTAATTCTCTTTAAAACAAACAAACAAAAAAAAACCCGGGAGAACTTCTCTCATCTAAGCAGGACTATTGTCTGGTAGAGGTAGGTAGGTGAGGTAGTTTGACTTCCTCATTGTTGTCTACTAGAAGTTAACTGTAGCTAGCTCAATACTTACTTTATCATTTTCTTTTCTGTCAGATTTGATGGTGGAGTTCATTGTAACACACATGATGAAAGAATTTCCTATGGATCTCTATGTGTAAGTGCCTGTGGGGTGACTTGTTGTGATTTCGATTCAAGTTTGAATTCGGGTGGAATTCTAGTCATAGAGCAATCTTCTGTCTGAAATAACACTTTGTGGCTGGTGGGGAGCAGGACTGCTTTTCATGAGTTCTTCCAGCAACTTTTTCTACTTCTACAATGTTCTGTGTGCCAGAAAATTGAAAGCAAAATGAATTTCCACCTTTCAGACCAATTTCCTAATCTACTTGATCAAATACAAAGAGCTTTTCAATCTGAAAGAAGTTTCATAATACACAGTCATTGCAAGAATCCCTACTTCCAGAAGCTGAATCTTGGTCTAGAAACTGAAAAGGCAGTTTTGAGAAACCAAGGACAACAGACGTGAGGCCTGGAAGGCGATGTGGAGAGCGGGAGAGAGGTTTAAGCCTGAAATAGCCTGCTAGGCAGCAAGGGGTAAAACTCAGCAATGGGGAAAAGGAGAGAAGAGGACAGGGCTACTACACACGAGCACTCCGTGTGTCCCAGGAGGCCCCTAGAATGCTTTGTTCTGCCTTAGCCTGGAGGGCAGAAATAGGATTTAGGCAGATCATTGGCTTTACTCTCACTGTTTGTACAGTACTGAATTTCCCCAAGGCTTGAACAGCACTATATTCTGTAGAAGAGATAAAGATACATAGCCTTTTTCCCGTAATGTAACTTCTCAGCATGTTCTGATTTTGCCCAAATAACCCTGCAAATACAGTGCCTTAGCAAGGGTTGTATAGTTCAATTATGAGTTTGTGACAAATCTTTTTTTAATGACAATTAGATAATTAGTAGCGCATTGGAATTTCACAAGAAAGGTGTGAAATGCTTGGGCTCAAAAGTAAGGTCACGTTTAGAAAACCCTTGAGAGCAAAAATAATAAGCAGTAGCAACCATCAGTGGACATCTGTATCCATTCATTTTGGCATGTTTGTGCAGTCCCTTCACTACACTCCTGTCTGAAACCATCCCATAGCAGACACAGTTATTGCAGACAAAGTGGGTGTTCTGAATGCACAAATAGTGTCATACTTCTCTGCAATACATTTAAAAGGTGACAATATGAAGCTGCTCAAGGGAGGGCATATTAATATTTAAAGGAGAAATCCAGGTTGCTTTGACCAAGGGTGGTTTTTGTCCATTATGTGTATTATGAATCTTCAGCACAAAGCTAACAAACAAAGACAACCCCACCAGGATGGATAACTTCGTAACTAAAACAGTGTGGTTTGGGAGTCTACACTCTGGTAGCTGGTGCTCTGGCTCCTTGGGTAGGGGTACTAGGGCTGTTATGCCCCTCATCATCCCTTTTCTTCTGTGCTTTGATTTCACTCAGAAAGTGTATGCTACTGTATACAACCACGAGGTTTCAATGCTGAGATATGTCTGCAGAGTATTTTGCGTTAACAGCTATTGTAATTATAAAGAAATGTTTTAGCCATTGTCAGATTATTTCTGGTCAGTGCTTTAAATAGTTTTTTTTGTAGAGGCCAATTTTAGTCTTACAGCCAAGCAAATATGTAGGTGAAGAGGTACTGGGTGTTGTCTGGTACCAGTAACATCAGAAATAGCAGGTCTCTCCCCAGAGCAATTGCTGTTCCTGAGCTGAAGACAGCTGTCTGTATCCTATCTGGTTTGCTGCCTTTTCTTGTTTGAATTTATGAGAATCCAGTTTGAAATACAGCATTTATGTGATGCTGTGATGCTCAGCTATTTTAAATGGTTTTACCTTTATCTGTCTAAAATTGGTTTCAATCCTTACCCCATCGTAGTGTTTTTAGGATCATCTAAGGGTCTGAAAGGAATAATATATACCTTGTGTACATTATTTCTTAAGGCTTTTTAAAGCTGTATTTTGAAGTCTTCACCCCATTTTGAATAACTTCTATGCAATTTTTTTAAAATTTTATTTCTCTGTGTTTGTCTGTTGTGTAGTGTCTTTCACTAGTGTCTTTTCAGAGAGACATTGATATTAATGAGATAATGTGTTTTGAGAAATTAGGATTTGGGGGAAAAGCAAATTTTCCTTTTTGAAGAAGTCTTCCTTCTGATTTTCCTAAATGTCAATAACTAAAAGTAGCTTGGTCTAACACATTCGAATTTGTGTATATTTTCTGTTTTGTCCTTAATGATAGCTAGTGCGAGTGAATTTACTCATTATATTGTATATTTAGTTCCGATGTTATTTGTGAAGAATGTTCGTGCACCTTAGAGTTTGTATGAACACTAGATGCTACAGAGACCTACAGGATTTGGAGATTTCACAAGTATACTAGCTGTATGTTGGGAGATTTCAGAGCTTGTAGGTATATTTCTTGATCATTCCAAAGCTCATACTTAAATTATTTGTTTAAGGGGACTGGAAAATTTGACAGAAAACTCTTTCTTTTTTTTTTATATAATTAAACTGCATGCCTTACTTGGTCAAACTAAAAATCCTGCAGTTAACGTTTGAGTCTCATTTCCTTTAGCCTCATCATTTGGGCCAAAGAAACTGAAAAGCTCCATTGTGTCCAGATTTTACAAAATCTGAGCAAAGTATCTTATACATGCAGATCCTGCAAGTTAATGAACTCCTTTTGTAGACCTTATGAAGTCATCAGATAAGGGCAGCAAAGAACAGAAAATGTTAATTAAATATAAGCAACAAACTTGCATCTGTAGTCAGTCCGATCATGTTGAGCTAAAACTGGCATACAGGCCCCTTTCTCTCCCCCTGTCTGGTTCTTTCTTGTGGATATTACTTCCCCTTAGGTGCCCAAAACCATGAGGCCCATCTTCCTCTGATAGGCTTTGAGCAGTTTCTTGCTGCTGATTTCGGAGATGTTTCCAGGTCTGATGTAGAATTGCTGGGAAATGAAATGTAATTAATCCTTTGCCCTCTCTTTTCCAGGCGGTGCATTCAGATCGTGCACAAGCTGCTGTGCTACCAGAAGAAGTGCAGAGTGAGGCTTCATTACACCTGGAGGGAGCTCTGGTCAGGTACTTTGCATCGGCAGAGACAGTCAAATACGAAAACCCCAGAGTGCGTGGCTGTTTGGTGGCCATGACTGCTTGTTCCATGGCTACAGGGTTAAACAGCAAGCAGCAGTTCTGTTAAAGCATCTTTATTTTGCTTCTTAGTTGCTACATGCAAATTACCTCTTTTTGAAAGCTGGGTCATTATCATAATGGTAGCTAATTTACTTTCTTGTCTGGCCATGATCACCATGGTATCCAAATGTCTTTGTTTTTCCATTCCATTACCTGAGTCCCTCTTCACCTGATTGGAGAAACGGAGTAATGTTTTATGCAGTAGTGTTTCTCTCTCACATATTTGTGAGTAGGAAGGAGGTAGGCTTTTGGGTAAAGGGAGGTGGACCTTACTTTCCCTTTTTACTGTAAGAGATGGGTACACGTAGAACAGTGTGTGCAGCTGGTTCTGAAGAGAGCAACCTAGAAATGTCAGTGGGAGGGAGGAGAGGCTTTTACCTCTGACCTTTGCATTCATGGCAGGTAGTCTGGTTCGTGCCACTGGTATCCTGAGATAGATTCATATTATGGGGCTTGACTTGTTTCTCATAATCTCTGTATGTAGCCTTGTAGGACTGTTTTATGATGCGATCATTGTGTGGGAGGTCTGAGGAAGGGGGTAGCAGAATGGATGATGAGACCTAACACGCTGCTTTCGTGGATGTGGTGTGTGCTTCCATTCTTATCTTGCAAGCAGTGAAGTAGCTCAGCTAGGAAAATGCAGTTAATCCCCTAGCTGTTGAGGCTTAAACAAGAGGTTTATGAAAATTCAATGGAACGTGGCCCTAATTGTGTATTCCTGGAGCTGTGCTTGAGACCTAGGATCAGTGACTTGGCTGGTGTAATGCAACTCCCATCAGAAATTTGAGAGAGGATGACTTTTGAAAAAGGCGGTGATGAGTGGCTTCTGAAGCTGTACTCAATTAACACTGAGTACTTCCCTTCAGTAGCTTTGCACAGCTGAATTTAAGTACAGAGAAATGAACCAACAATCTGAGTCACTTTCAGTTATTAAATTTTCGCCTTGTGTGACATGTGGCCCATTCAGACTTTCTAAATTATTCCTGTAGAAGGTGAAGTGGGTGCCCCTAATTAAAGGATTAGTGATTTCTTTTCAGTTGTTTTCTTCAGAACAGAGCCCCTAGAGGCATGGCTGCAGTGTAGTGCCAGTTCAGGAGAAGACTGTGTACAATGTGGACGTCTGTTGTGAATAGAAATTGCATCTGACAGTGTGTGTGATATCTTCTCAGCAGTTACCAGTGAACTGGATCCATTCCTATTTGGCCAGGCTGCGCTGGGTTTTTCCTACACACTGGTGGTATGGAAGTCTCAAATATAATGCCTTTTGCTTGAACATGCTGTTCCACAGTTCACTGACCACACTCTTAGGCATCTTTCAGTCCTTAACTGTCCCTATTTTAGAGGGGAAAAAATAAAAATCCTTGCTGCCCACTGAGATTCAGTATCTTGGGATAGTCTTGTTAGTTGTCTCTAATTAGCTGGTGTTTGTATAGTTCTTAGGAAACGTAAAGTGCCTCAGAAGTGTTAAGTGCTGCACGTGCTTTGAAAGCAAAGCAGTGAAGTAAAAAGAACTCGGCTTGGTCAGGTTTCTGTAAAGGACCTGGAATGTGTGCACACCTGACGTAGCTGAAGAGCTCCACACTTACTATAGATTTCTGCGTGTTTAGGGAGATCCTCTCATGTGGGAGTAAATTACGGTAAGAATGTTTCAAAATTTTTCTTATAGGACATTGAGGTGAACAGAAAGATTCTTCAGTAGCTGCTGGGTGATTCATACGGGCGGGAAGGCCCTGGGTTGAATGGTACGTGCACCTGTAAAAGGGCACATCTTGGCTGCTCCAGGTGTGTTCTTCTGGAGTGCTGTCTGTGGCAGACTCAATGGTAATTGCCAGCCCTATCTTGAGATATATTTCGCAATTAACTCTTATCCCTGTCACGGCTGCTCTTTGATTCCCCAGAATGCTGCTGCCTTTGATGTGAAAGAATGGCCGTTTTTCTGGTCTTGATCTATCTGACAGATGATTCCGAACTAGAGCACAGGGACTTCTGAATTCATTTCTATCCTTTATATGAGCATATTCCCCTTTGGGCTTTTATTTTGAATCGAAGGATTAGTTGTCACTGCTGGATGAACAGCTAAAAGGGAGCAGCTATTCACTGCAAGGTCTGAGATCTCAGGTGCCCCATCAGGCATGCTTTACAGAAGGTCTTCAAGCCCACACTTGTCTTCTTGAATGACAAGGTGTGTGATGACTGAAGCAATGCCCCTGTTGTGCAGTGTGGATAATAGCAATGGAAGCCCCCCAACAGAGCTGAGTGGAACAAAGAAGCTGGGGGGAATTGGTGTAAGGAAGCACTGAAAGAAAGGGAGAGAATTCTACCTGGCACGTAAGAGGAGGAGAGTTGTTTCAGGCAGAAAATTGAGTGGGAGAAAAAGACAAAGGGAATACTGTGGGGTAGGTAGTCAGTATGGGGTGCGGAGGAGCGGATATAAAGGTTGTAGGTGGAAGCAGTAGCAATGTATGGAGCCTTCTGTTCACTTGCCGGTTCTAATGTTAGCTAGTCTCTAATTAAGGAAAGCCACTCGTATGTCATCTGATGGATAGATGCTTTTCCTTTGTGGGTGCTTTGTCTTCAGTATGGAAGGCCAGCAGCACTTTGAGAAAGTTTCTGAATTTTCTCTTTTAATTTTAAATTGCAAAGATTACAGAGAAAAGCAGTGGAGGCCAGGTGTTTGGTATCTCTCAGGACATGTATCGGGCTGTTTGTGCAATCTGTAATACTTTATAGTTTTCTGTATACACCACCATGTGGCACGTTGCTTACATACGATCTTACTTCTGTTGGACTTCCTTTTTCAACATCTGAGCTTGAGGAAGAGCAATGTTGTTACTGAGTCTTTGGTTGTGATCCAGCCTTAGCTTCTCCTTCATATTAATTCGAGGGGCCAGGACCATGGCACTCAGTACAGTATAAATCTACCTGTGCTGACCAGATGAGCAAGAATGTTTAGCTGACAGAGAATTATACAGGGGTTTGAGAGCTGGAAGCGGGACTGACAGAAAGGAAGATCTGTAGGTGGCAAAGGTAGTATGTATAAGCTGGCTGTAGCTAAAAGTAGCGTGAAAATAAATACTGGATCACTAGTGTGGCTAGATTCTGGAATATCCTAGAAAGAGTGCTGGAGAGCAGTTATACTTTGATTAGCCTGTGAAAATGATTACCAAGCACAGTTACTGATAGGTGGACCAGACATTCAGATCCAGAGATGCCTGTTGATCTTTGTTCCTCTCTAATAGACCTTTCAGCAGATCATTAGCTTCAGTTCAATCATCTGTGGTTAGTATGTGGCTCTTCCCTCTGACTGCTGAAGAAAATCTTCAGGTTTTTCTTCTGTGCCAGTGTACCATTACTGGTGACTAGCCTGGAAATTTGGCCACGGTCAGAAACCATAAGTGGATATGATTGTTTTGACCTGTTTCCTTACAGACATTTCGGCCAAATGGAAATCTCCTGGACTATTATGCCAGGAACCTTATACTTTTTAAACACTGGTATGTTGAATGTCAAGAGTAAGGTACTTTATAGAGCTGATGAGGAAACCTCACTTGGTAACAGCCAGTTCCCTGGTCTCAGAAATAGCATGTTATGCCCAATGTTTTTCTTAAGTTCTGCTCCTTGTCATGTGAAAGTGAGGTTGATGTTGTTGGTCATAAAGACAGGGCTTGGGTTTTAACTGTTGAACTCTAGCTTGTACAGCACTTGAGTGATGGAATGTGCTATATATGTTGTTGTTGTCAAGCATGTATAAGCTATGCCAAAAGAGTTTTCATGAGTCATTTAATCCTTTTATATAAAAAGACCTCATTTCTTCAACTCCTCCCACCTCAAAATTAGTAATGCTTGAGCAATTCTCTCCGAGCTTAGGGGGTGCAGGTAACTTTTTTTCGCAGTTGCTATGGTTTGCTTTAAGTAAAAGCCATGTTTAAAGAAACAGAAAAGCAATTCTGTTATATAGACTTATACTAGCAAGAGTAGATCATAAAAAAAAATCTTAAATATAATAATGAATAATGGTGAAATAGCTATTTACTAGGGCAATTGAATACAAAGTAGGATTAAAAATGAGCTTTGCCATTAGGAAGCATTGAAGATCAGTTTCCAAACTATTGTAACATAAGGGCTACAGTTTTTATCTTGTAGCTTAGTTAATTTGATAGATGCTGAACACGCTGTTAAAGTTAAGGTGCTTCAAATGTGTAGCACTGTCAAGAAGTTAATTTTTCTCTGTTTTTCTTTTAGGATTATCAAAGCAGACTTTTGCAGTGCTACTGGACAGAATGTACTTTTATCCTTTTTGTAGACTCTTTAGATCTTTTTGTCAGTTTCTGTATTTATAACATGAGGATAATATTGCTTTCAAAATGTTTTTTGGTGAATACTAGAGAAGTGAAAGGTTCCTCTGTGGAACATTTTAAAGTAAAGAAGTAATTTTTTTTTTTTTTTAATTTGCGGGGGGAACCCCATTTTCAGTATGTATAACACACGTGCCCTTACACAGTGCATGTTTAAGGTGGTATTGTTTAGTCACTTGTACTTGCTTTGTTATTTCTGCAGTGGAAATATTGATTGCTAATAGTTTTTGTTACTTACGGTGCTTCTGGTTCTCCAGCTGTTGATAAGGTCAGCTTTAGCCCTCTGATTTGTGTTGCTGAACAGATTGGAAATCAGGTGATGTTGCGTCTCTCCTTCGTGTCTAATCCCGCTGTCACTGTCACATTCTGCAGCAGCTACCTGGCAAGGGAAGCTTGTCTTTTTGCAGTTCTTGTGGAGGCAGGATTTGTATACTGGTGTACCCGACAGTCTAGTTCACTGGTAAAATGCCTGATCACTAGGTGCCATGTGAGTTTGAAAGGCTATAGAGCTACTTGGCCAGTTAGCAAATGACTTAGATATTTTAGGGAAAAGAATTACAGACCAAAAATCTGACCTTCTTCCAAACTCACAGAATGTCTTATGTGGCTTTAAAAAATGCTACCAAGGCTCAGGACTGTCTTCTGCATGCTTCTGAAGTCTCAAAGAGTTCAGAGGAAGCAGTCATGTTCAGCTGATGGTATAGATAAGGCTGCTGTGGCGATTTCTGTGCCATGAGGAATTATATAATATAGTAACAAAAAAAGAATTGTCTTTAAGCTGTGAAGGATATTGCAAGCATAAGAGAATGGTCTCTTCAGCACAGCATCTTCAAAGGTAACTAATAAAGGTCATGTGTAGGGATAGGGTAGAAAGGACAGGAGCTTGTGTGTTAAGTGTAAAATGCTTTCATAAAATGAAATCTATGGTGAATACAAAGAAGGTCTGTCTCTGTTACAGGTTTTGATTTGAACTTACTGTTTTGGGAAGAAAAGGAAGTCATTATGTGAGATTTGACCTTTCAAATACCTTCCAACAGAAATGTTTTCTGACTTCACTGCGCTACTTGTAAACTGTAAAGAGAACTATAGAACAAACACTAGAGTTTTAACACCTTTGTAGGTCAATATACTCTACCTAACGCAGGTTTTACCTGGTGCTTACCATCTCATTTCTCCGTGCCTTTTGATAGTGGGAGGCTGGTCCAGCTTTTTGAAGCTGCACATCGGAATTTCCACTGAGAGCTCTCCCAGCCATGTGCCATATGCTATGCTGGAGATTTGGGATCTCATAAGTCGTTTGAGTACAAGGTGGTGCTGGCTTTTTAAAGAGGGTGCCATGTCACTTGAGGAATGAGGCTGGAAGTGGGAAGGATGGGCTCCCTCTGCAGTTCCCAGTGGTAGTTCAGTGGGAGGAGGAGGCAAGAACAGTGTGCAGGCTGGTTCAAGGTGAGCTGCTGAGCAGCTGCAAAAGGAATTGGAGCTCTGAGTTGATGGGTTGGGTAGATCTTTGGAGCTGGAGGGGATCTTGACATGGGAGGATGGAGAGCCTAAGATGAACTGGAGGCGATAGTGTTAGAAGGAACAGGGGGCCCTGAGTATGGGAGGGACTAGGTAGGATAAGGTCTGGGGTTAGAGGGTTAAGGAGGCTGGGACGGAGGTGTTACTGGATAGAAACTTTTGATTAGAAATCATTGCATGATCTGGAAAGGGAGCTATGCAGCATTTTTAACTCCCAGCAACGGGACTAAATATCCTTTTCCTGTTCTTTTATTTGAATACCTTCCTGGGACCGTACTTCGGTGTGGGGAAACTGAGAAAGGAGAGCTAGCATCTAGCTTAGGTGTGTATCCTGGGTATTTTTTGCCCCAGTGCTTCCTAATGTATCGTATGCTTGAAAGGAAAAGATGTTTTCTTCTCAGAATGAGGTTTTGATCATTTCATTTTATGACTTCTTTCTCAATGCCAAGAAGGACATGGACAGGACTTCACAGGTCTCGTATTAGGACCCTGAGGGCAGAGATGCTTAGCTCTAGGATTGCAAAAAACAGTGAGGTCCTTTAGTATTCCAATGAACTGGGTCATTAAGTTGAAGCTTTGGAATTAGTGTTTATTTCTAAGTGGTTCGGTAAATCAATATTAAAATTGTGATTACCTTGCATTTTGTGCAATGTTCTCAACTTGCCTCACCTTTACTTGTAGATAGGTGACCAGCAAGCTTAATCTCTGTTCCTTATCTTTGAAATGGAAAGAAAATAGATAATATTGGCCAGCTGTTTACTAGGATGCCCAAGAGATTCACAAGTACTTATGCTTGTTGACTCTAGTGAAGTTTCTGAGGAGGTGGAATAGTTCTGAAAATCTATTGGAAATAATATAGTTTCTCACAGAAACTAAAGACTGTAACTGTTATGTGCCACAGAATAGGTAGTGGGATTTGGGAGCCCTTAAGAGTTGCCTATTTTCTTTACTCATAGGAATGCTGGTGCTTGGTGGGACACGTAGTACTTTGTTGGCATAAGCTTGGTACAGGAGTGCGAATGTTAGTCCTGTTAGCTATTTCAGTGAATTTAGGAAAAGACTCAAATTGAAAGATAGTTCTATAAAATAAATTTTGTTTGTAGTCATATGTTGTGGCTTGATATTCATTGATTTATTTAATTTGTGCTTCTGGTAGCACTCCACGTTGCCCCAAAGAGAACCCCAGTCTCATCTTACAAAGCTCACAGGCAGAAGATGTGAAGTTCAGAAGGAAGACTGCAAATGTCTGCTTGTAGTCTCCTGCTGCCATTCTCAACTGGTGGTCCAATTTCATGTTAACCTTTCCACATTACCTCCATCAACCAAAGCTAAAACACTTTTGTGGTAAGAACACATAGCAATTTGGTGAAATGTACTGGTATAAATCTCCTAAAGAACACAGTGTAAGAAATGCAAAAACTCAGTGGCTTTCATGTAAAAGAGGATGTTCTAAATTCCCTGCATGGAGCATTTTTAGGAAGCATCTGCTTTTACTTAAATCCTTCTTAGTGTTCTATTATTTAATTCTAGTTACTGTCACTTTATTTTAATACTGGTGGTAAAGAGTTCGGCCCCAGTTGCCAATGGAGCGAAAAAGAATAATACAAGATTTGTGGCTATTATTGATCACCTTGTAAGATCAGGATGGGAATTCTTCATCAACAGAGCCTTACTCTGATGAGCACAAAGGGAATTTAGTCATTTAAGTGGACAAAAGTGTAGTAACCTTTTGGTCATCCTGCCTCAGCCTGGCAGGTCTCATCCAGATATCTTGCTCTGTCCTGCAAATTACTCCTTAAATAAAGCCAGCTAACACTGGAGAATTTGGTTGTGAATCCCTAACAGTTTGCAGGTCGTGGTGACCGAGTGGAGACAGTGTGATAATTTCTCCTGGGAAACAGTCCCGTTGATAACAGAAGTGTTACAGTCAGAGCTGTTCACAGCCATTTCTTTGTCTGCACGGAGGGGTGGCAGCATTCAGAATGCAGTGATTTATCCTTGTCCCCTTTTTGTTTTCAAGAAGCAGCACTCCTGGGTCCCTTACTTTGCTGTCTTTCCATGTTCTCGCACAATGTTTCTGCTCTTTCTCCAGATGCTCCTCCTTTTCTGTTTTAAAACCCCATGCAAAAATGTGCAACCTTAACTCCCAAGACTACCATTTAATTAACAGTGTGAACCTGCACTGTCAGACAAAATAGACTTGAGCTCAATACTTCCCCTTTCCTCTAAAGAGGAATGAAGCTTGTGGGTGTGTGCTTTTTTATTTTTAAGAAAAAAAGCATATTGTTCATCTGAGCTTTAACTGAAGTTGGAAAATTTGGTTTCTTTCTTACTGCTTGCTGGATTGCTATCAAGCAGCATTGCTCTGGCATCAGTAATCAGCATTTCCATTAAGCTTGCAATTTTCTCACCGTTGGCTGCGGTTAGGTGGGAACAGTGAGTACCAGGGATGGGGACTATATAAAGAAAGTAAAGGATTGGAAGTCTAGTGGCCTACTCAACTCAACTCAACTGATCCTGGGAGCGATGGGTTGTGCCAGCATGTGCTCCAGCCCTCTGGCAAGCTGTTGTTTTTCATTAAGAATACGGGCTGCTTCCATGCTTACAGTCTGAGAGTCATGGGGAGAAGAGGGAACAGCTGTAGAGTGCGGAGATGTTGGCGATGGGGAGGCTGCCAATAGCCGGCTGCTGTCTGCCATGGAGCTTTGGTGGCCGGGAGCAGGAATTCGGCAGTGCCTGTGGCAGCAAACCGGGAGGCAGTGGTGGCAGTGCTTAGAGGAGCCCTCCAGTGAGGTGAATGGTTACAGCTGTGAGCAGGGTGCTCCCTCCTTATCGGAGCAGAGGGAAGGAGCCGAAGCATGTTGAATAGTGATGTTGACAGAGCTTTTATTGCTTCCTCTGCTCCCCTGAGAGGGGACTGCAGCAATGGTGCACCAGTCTTGTTTTGTAGCGCTTTGGCTGATTGACGGGAAGCTGCAAGTGCTGTCCCTGAGTAATTGGTTCACTTGTCCAAGGATGCTGGGATAGTTTGTGCCTCGGGGGGTTCTGGTGCATTAGTTTGTAATAGCAATGTAGCTATTTCTCGGACACGCTTCCTATTCCTGCTGCTCTATCTGGAAACTACCTCTGTTGGTTCTTTTCTGTCAAACCGTATCTGTAGATACTAATCTCCTGCTGAGTTTTTGATCACTGTTCTGATGAGTGTCTGCCCATGCCAAACATGGACCAATCTGCACCCTCTTAACACTCAGGTCATCTCAGTATATCATATTTGAGCCTTTTGCTTCTGAATTTCTCTTCAGGTATAGCATTTATTACAGGTGATTACTCCATTCTGAGGTCTCTCATCCTCCTCATAACAGCACGGTGGGGTATATGGTTATCCTAGCTTAGCCCTTGGGACTTCCAGTCTGGAATAGGAGGGTGGACTCGTCTGTAGTTATGGTATTGTCGTGTTGTGAAACTGCTATTTGCACACTCTGTGCTGTAGTTTCCCTCCTGTAAGGGATCATGCTGAATTTTGGAATCTGGAAGAGTGTTACGAGAAAGCGTTGTTTGGCCTATTACCTTTTAACATGCATTTGATGTTGACCAGTTGGAGACAGAATATTCAGCATAGGTGGGCCTTTGGTCTGGCCGGGTACTGCCAGGGATGCTCTCGTTGCTCTATTTATTCTTCCAGTGCTGTTGCAGACAGAATGGTGCCGATTTTCCCTTTTATGTTGGAGGAATTGAAGCACAGAAAGACCAAAGTGCTGCTTCCTGAGGAATCAAATCCAGTTTGTTCTCAATTCCAGTCTAGTGCACTAATCCTTACCAGATCTGGCTTACCATGTGCTACAGCAAGTGGTGTGGACCTTGCCTTGAGAGTATGTATATGTGAACAGACTGGCTATAAGAGGTCCAGGGTGGTTACTGTGCTGCCGAAGGACTCGTAGGCAGCGTGGAAGCGTTGCCCAGATGTCATTATCATCTGCGCCATAGTGACCTGTGGGTGGGGATCCAGCTAAGGGGGTTGTGAGTTGAAACACTGAAAGCAGGACACTGAATATACTGTTGGTACAATGGTAACTTCCAGAGGGAATGGGAAAACCACTGTTCTTCCCAGTGTGTCCTGAGAGCTGGAGAGTAGAAAATTGGAGGATTTTAGTAGAGTGTGGGATCCTGTTAATTGATATTACACTGCAGCTGAAGAGCCCTCACATCTCTCTTTCTCCCTTGCTCCTTTGTTGAGGGCCATTATATGCACCATTAGAAGATTTTTGACCTCCAAGTGCAGCAGATACGGTGATGGAGGCTTCCATACTGTGCTCAACCCATCCGAGCTCTCATTGATGTGTGTCTCAGGGCTGTTCTCTTCTGCTCTGTTGTGCAATAACACATCAGAGCCTTCTGATGCTCTTGGCAGAGTCTGTGCTACATTCTGACTTGCCCAAGGGATGGTACTGCTTCTCCTTTTTTCCCCTTTTCTCTACTTAACCTACCTCTACGCTCCTGTTGCATTACATGTGATCCAAACAGTGAACACTGAGACACTAAATAGAACAAAAACTTTGTGTGAATCCCAAATGTGCTGGGGCTGAATATACTTCTGTTTGTTTGAAACAAAGCTTACAGGGAGAGAAGGTAAGTCTGCTATGGGAGGAGGAATAGGGGAAGGAGGGAGTGAATGGCACCTGTCCACAACTGGAATTACCTCCTTCCTGGTAGAAGAGGAGATGCTGGCTGCCCACGGTCGTCTTATAGAGGATTGGCTTGAAGAAGGGCAGCAAATAACTGAACAGGAGTACTGCTGCTCCTCAGCAGACGGGCTGGCCACAAGAGCTGATAAGGGAAAGTGTCCGTCCTTAAAAGCAGCTCTGCAGCAGAGGAACTAAGAGCCTCTTCCACTGCAATCATTTTGGTTTAAAAAGCAGGGAGGGTATCTGTAAAAGCTGGTGATGTCACTTTTCATCCTTTGGCTATAATAATCCTTAGGAGAGAAAATTGCCTTAAAACCAACCTGTATGCTTTACACCACTTTTACATACAGCCAATCATGTGGCTTCATGTCCAATTTAAGTGTCCACTCAACATGCTTTTCTACTTGGTTTTGAGGCTATAAATGTAGGTGTTCAAGGCCATGTTCTCTTTTTGTTGATTTAAGAAGCATAGCCAGTGTGCTTAGCTCAGGTCACAAAATGAGGAGCTTGCATGCAAATACTGATGGCTGCTACTTTAGTTTAGTCACAGTTTAGTTACTCCTGCTTTTGTTGCTAAAGATGTTCTAGTGACACTATTGTATTATGAAATTACGGATGTTTCAAGACTCACTGTAGTGGGTGTATTGTGTCCGAGTAAGGGATGCCAGGGACAGGTATCTTTGGGGGAAAAAAAAAAAAAAAAGGGTTCTAGAGGCTATTGCAAAAATAGTGCTGTTTTCCAGTTAATATCGAAATAGATCTCATGCCCAAACCATCCATCACTGTTAAATCCTGGAGCACAAATTGGGATAATGTGGCTGAGCCCAAGCGAGGGCTACAGTTCTGTCTGCCTGCGCAACTGAGAGATTGAACTGCTCCTCCGTTGGGAAAAAACATGGATAATTTCCTGGCTAATGTGAGAGGGCAGCCTGCAGATAGGATATGAGAGGCGAACGGTTGATTGCAGCAGGAAAAAAGTGACACATCTGCTTTGGCTTCAGGTTGCTCAGGAGTGGCAGCAGCAGTGCCCCATTGGGGCAGAGGGGCAGAGGGGTGTTCAGCCAGTTGGACCTTTGTTCTAAAGATTTATTTTGTGTGTGTAATTGTCACTGAAGGGCACTGGGCATATGAACCTGGATCTAAAAGTCGTTAATCCTGAAAACTCCAGGGCATAGCTGTCCTTATTGTCAGTACAGGGTTTGCCTTACAAGCAAACTACGGAGACACAGGTAGCCATAAATGTAAGGGTCCATTTTCCACAGTGTTCCTGTTCCTTAGCACCACTAGCAGAGGCTGGTACAGAATGTGCTGGTGTGGAAAAAGATCGGTTGCTCTTCGAGCATCGATGTAGTGTATATCCTAATTAGGAGCGCTGCAACTTTTTTAGCAATGGGTGGTTTCTGAACAGGTGGATAAATTTTTCTGTGCGGTGCAGACAGTGACTGTAAACCTGGTGGATTAGTTCTTCTGACCAGCTCTGAGCCCAGCACTGGGTTTCTTCTTCATGGGAAGCACATCCCTCTCCTTCCTAGTTCTTAGGGAAGGAACAGCATAGACCGGCTGTGAGTGGGCTATGATGCAGTGCAATTCAGGTATGAAGATTGATCTCAAGCAGTGGTAATCTCTTGTCTTTTTTTCTAACTGGATAAACATGAGCAAATTCATCGCAATGGCTGGAACAACCATAGGAGCTGTTGTTGGGGTAGAACAGAGCAGCAGTTCTCCTTCAAATGTCACCAATATGGAGCAGTGCAAGTGTTTCAGGGTGGTATCATCTGAGCAATAACACAGTGGGCAATTGTGGGATACTTGTCCCTGTCAGTCGGTGAGTGCCCACGCTCTAGTCCAGTGACGGTTATGTTCATTCTTTTAAAAATAGTGTCTTCCCACCATGAGCGGCTTTCATGTTCACTGTGTTTGGATGTTCAGTGGCTTCTCATCATGCTGTGTGGTCACCTTATGGCAAAGGCCTTTCAGCAGGGTTCTGGTGGGAGAGTGAGAGGTGGCGGGACAAACAAGAGGCTTCGCACCACTTGTTATAGGAAATCCAGAGCTCTGCTCCTCTGCTTTCAGAAGCCCCAACTGCTCATACTTGAACAGCAGCGCCTGGTCACGAGATGTGGCTGTGTTGACTCGTGTGGCCAGGAAGGAGGTAAAAGCGTGCTTATAACCATTAAATAGCGAGATGGCCTATGAGCTGCTGTGACGGAGATGTGGGGCAGCTGTCTTCAGACCAAGGCACTGACTGCAAGAGACTCTACTTTTTTTTTTCTGTGGAGGCTTGGTTACCTTGGCAACCTGTTTTTAGCTGGATCTCTGCTCCGGTGGAGAGCCCATCTGTACCTGCGACTTCTTTGTTTTGAAACGGCTGTTTTACAGAAAAATGTTTGACAGGAGTATTTCCAGAGCTGGATTATTGTGGAATCCAGGCTCTGCTTTTGGTCCCAGGAGTTTCAGTCTAATGATGAGGTGATGATGGTATGGGGAGTTCTGTGGCTGGATTGAAAAGGTATTAATATATCCAGTTCATGTGGTGGGTCACGGAAGGGAGAGATGCTACTGCTGGTTCTTAAATCCTGGAATAGCTCTGAAAGGTAAATCACTTGCACAGCTGCAGTTTGCAGAGAACTTTATTCATTCTGGTTTGCAGTTCTGCATCAAACCACCAGCTGGTAGATTAAACTGAAGTGGCTTCTGTCTGCAATGAGTAAATACCCCCACTAGGGCTGTAGGCTTCCCTTTTGGGGGTCGTATATAAACTTTTGATACTCCTGGTGAACTTCTAGTATTGGAAGGTAGTGGTTGCAGGGCTTTATTCAGAATCTGACAATTTTTTTAAATTCCAGATCTTACCAGTCTCTTCACATCTGTCTTTTTACCGTAGGTTTTTTGGTTTTACCTTTTGTGAATACTTTGTAATCCTGAAGGGGGGCGGGGGCGCGTGCGTATATCTAAATTTTGCCCTTACCTCATTCCTGTTCCCTGTGCTTTATCTCCTCCTGTTTCATAGCCTGTACCTTTGGGCTGAGGTGAATGGACTGTTCTGTATTTGCTGTGGGGTTCTCCCAAACTGGAGTTGGTTTTCTCGCAGGTTACTGGGGAGTGTGTAACACTTGTGTAACAGTGGGGGAAAAAACAGATTAACAAATTCTAGTTGTACCTATAAGAAATTGGAGTAATGCCTGGGATTACTCCTAGATGCAGTTACTAATTAGTAGGTAATTAAGAACCTTTTTTTTAAAAGTCTGTTTCTTGTTCCAGCCTGACTTTCCAAGCCATCTAATTCAGATGGTTTAAGTCTTGAAATCTGTTGACTTCAGAGCTTTCGTGGTTTGGGCATGAGAGTGCATTAGGAATCTGTTCTAGGCAAGCATCAGCATTCAGTCCTGAGCAGCTATAAAGCGGAAGAAAATAGCTTTCTTTTTTTTTAATTTTCAAGAACTAGAAAAACAATATAAAGAACTTTCCATTTTATTCAACTGTATGGAATACAATTGTTTGTTGTAAAGTCTGTTTGATTAAAGCTCTTTTAGCCAACCTTTTTGTTAATTCCCACTATCACTGATTTTGGGTGGTTGCAGCAGGAGCTTTTGTTGTTTTCTTAAGACAGGTGTGAACCAGATCTGTAGTCTTTACCGCACAGCCCTAGATAACTGACACAATAAAGTACTATATCCTTCCTTGTACAATGCAGCAGCATTGACATAGAGCTACAGAAAAACTATGCCATGCTTTTTTATTATTCTTTGTTACTTTTTCTTAAACTGCATGTATCAACAAGAGTGACAGTTTGGGGCTGACTACACATACATCATGTTGGTGATGTATGAAGCAGAAACAAGATAGAGGGATTCTCCAACCTCAAGGCTCACTGCAGGATCTGGCAGATAGAAAAATCTTTTGTGAACTGTCTAAGCTAACGAGAGACTTACCTTGAGCCTGAGCAGATTTGATTGGGAAGTCAGTGAAGGAGAGTAAATGGGGGACAGTAAAATAGCTGTCACTTACCTGTCCAGCACAGTATTTTAGCCACAAAAAAAAAACCCCAAACCCCCATGTAAATTGATATATTTCTGAGAGGTAAGCAGCTGACATTTAGGTTAGTTTATACTAGATAATGAAAATGCATCTGTATTTAAGCGACTTGTTGAGAATGGCCTTGCTTTTAAACTTTTTTTTTTTAAATACATATTATTTTCTCCTAGCCTTGATCAACTTGTTGAAGTTTCTCATGTCTAATGAGACAGTGTTGCTGGCCAAGCACAACATCTTCACCCTTGCTCTTATGGTGAGTACAGACAAAGCAAATCCTCTTATTTTAAACAACTTGATTGATCTTGAATGAATCTTAGGAAAGAATCCGGGATTTCTGGCCTGGTAAGGAGATATCAGAACAAAGCCGCAAAGCTGAGGAATATTGTTGTGGTTGGTTTTGCTAGGTATTTGGAAAGGGCAATGCTTGGACTCACTTGTAGGGTCTGCTCATTGAAATAAACAAGTCTCTGTGAGGAAAGGCTTAGTTTAATTTTCCAGATTTAGTAATGCTTTTTCTTGTTCTGTGGCCCTTTGTATACAAAATAATAGAAACCTATTTTCCTGGCCCCAGATACAATAGTACTTAAGCTTCTTGTCTGTCTCTTCTGTACTATAAGGAAAATAATAGATAAAGCAACGAAGTAATGTAATACTGCGTGATGCAACTGAGAGTTATTTCTTTGAAGGTTTTGGTCATTGTATTGCTTCTGTTGCAGAGTAGATTTTGTGTAAATATTCCTGTTGTAACTTCTTTTCACTTCCTTGTATAGGTTGTGAACCTGTTCAACATGTTCATCACTTACGGAGACACCTTTCTCCCCACTCCCAGCAGCTATGATGAGCTGTATTATGAAATCATTCGGATGCATCAGAATTTTGACAACCTTTATTCTATGGGTGAGTACCTCTGGACTGGTCAGGAATACTATTCACTAGAAGTGAGGGTGGTGGCAGAGGGATGTTTGTGTCGGGTGTTTTCTGTCCACCTGCTGCTGCTGTGTGTCTTGGTCAGTGGGTGTGTTTTGTGTGCTAGGACATGTTTGGTAAGTTAAGACTTGAGAGAGGGGTAAACTTGTTAGAGGGATACATTTGGTTTTTTAGTCAGAAAAGAAATAGGAACAGACCCACTGCTTCTCTGGCAGCCACTTACTGTGGTTGAAAATATAAATTTGTTGGCACCACTAGGTGCACGTTGTTTCATGCATCTTCATGTAGTTTGCATGTATCATATTTGACAGTTTCAAGTCAGAGCACAGGTACATGCTGCAGAACCAGCCAGCACAGAGGAACGCTCACTGCAAACAAGAATTTGGAAAAGAATTTAAGAAACTTATAACGAGAAGCTTGCTGTGCTAGACAAATCACATCCACTGCACTTATTGCCAAAACAAACCAAGAAAACAGCCCTCACAAACCTGCTTGCAATGACAAGCGAATCACTGGACTGAAGAATGTGCCTACTGGCAAAACAGGGAGAAGCTGCCATCCTTCAAAGAGAGAGAGGCGTGCTGGAATGCCACCAAGTGACACCCAGCATGGAAAAGAGGAACAAAGGAGAGCAAGGAATGCATGGAGGCATAATCAGCCAGCGTATACACAGGAGCTAAGGGTAGCTGCAGCAGCGCTGGTGTAGTACCTGCGTGATTGAAGCTGTGAAGAAAATAATATAGCTGTGTTCTTTGTTTGCTTTGTTCGAGAAGGACCTTTCTTCCCTTCACTCCCTGCTCCCTTCTCAGCATGATCACCCAATGAACAACAGGAGTTAATATAAGCATATAAGGGGTTAAAGGGCAGTGGGAGAGAGGCAGTTGGCCACAGTACTCTCCTGACGTGGGAGAGAACTATCCTCACCTAAATAAAAGTAGCCGAATACTGCCTGCAATTGCGAGGAAAAATGAACTACCCTTTTGTACAAACTTCCTACAGTTTTCATCTGTTGTATAAGGGATCACTTGGCCATTTTTGTGCCCTCTGAGCACATAAGATTTTTTGCAAACCCATTTCCTACTCCCAAGAATTACAGCTAGTAAGATGAGGTGCTTTTACTAGCCAGTAATTTTACAAACCCGACCCCTGCAGAAGCTGAAGGAAAGTGGAACGGAAGAGTAAAGCACTCAAATACTTACTCAGTTGGGCTGCAATAGGCACATCTGACCTGTTGAAACAATTCATTTGTCACATGAGTGTTTTCCGTCCTGCTGCACAGAGCAAACCCCTTTGAATTAATGTTGTAGGTGCCTGAATGGAAACTCTCTCTGAATACATTACTTCAGATATTCAAGTACAGTATCTACTGTTTGACAAAATAATCTTACTCAGAGCTGGCATTTTTTTTCTGCAGAAGACATGTAATGGTAGGACTAGGAAGCAAGAAGGTAGCACTGTCTCAAGTTGATGAAAGCCACAGTTTAACCAGGTGTCCTGACAGCTTCCCTTGGCTTGTCAATCCATCTCACTGGGACTACAGTCACCCTTCTGTCCCCTAGCCTTGGGACGTTTGTTAGCACAGATGAGAAAGCTACTTTATCCTTTAGTTTTCCTGTTAATGTGGCTGAAACTTTCTATGTTGGGAGTGGAGGTGGAACCTAGTTGCCTTGGTTGTTACTTATTTTTTTTCTTGTCCTGAATCTAAACTTTATCCATATATGCAGGACCGAAAGCTTCTCTTGTGTAATAATAGGCACAAGTATGCAGCCACTGTACTTATGGATTCACTTGTAGCATCTGTGTTTCTATATGATCCTAAATTCTGATGACATGCTGTTGCTTCACTTCTAAGTTGAAGGTGAACCTTTCTTGTGGAATGTAATCTCCAGAAAACCCTGTATATACAAATTCCTAGAAAATTCCCTTCTATTCAGGCAATATGGAAAAATAATCCAAAAGCGTGCTACAGGATCTGTTATTGTTTTGATACTTACTAAGAGATGTGCAGGTAACTGCCACCATAGAAACACTACAGATTCTGACCTAAATAAATATTTAGGGTCCTCTAGCAGAAAAGGATTTGATTTCCTAGAAGTTCTTCCTGTTGCAGAATGTTTTCAGATCTGCTCCCAAGTCTGTCAGAGACCATCTGTGCAACAGAACAACGCCCTCATTCCTACCGGGAGTGTTTTTCTCTAGGCTGGTGTGTAACCCCTTTCTGCAATTCCAGATAAATAGGGAGGTAAAGAATCCATCACTTCTGGGTTGGGTTTAAATCGCAGGATGTAGTCCAGCTCAGATGGAACCTTGCATACATAGGAGCTGGAGAATAGGAGAATAAAAGGTATCATAGATCTGGGACACTGTTCTGTTTCTGGGAGAAATGAACTTTAATATGTGGTGATGAAAGCAGTTAGGAGGACCTCGGCTTTTCAGTCCCCTCTGCTTCCTGTCTACCAGTCTTTATCTTGTCCTGCTCACCTCTTCCATGTTCCTCACGTTTCTTAGGTGGGCTCTGAAGGGAACTTCTGCCCTGGATCACAGATTGTCTCAAAGATGACCTTTGTTCTGATGTGGTTCCCAGACTGCCATCTCACGAAAGCAGATTTTTTTGACATTTTAGATTATAAAATTGCCAGTTCTGTCCCAGCACTGTTAACTGTCTTTTCCTTTCAGTTCTAAGGCTTTCTACCAATGCTGGTCAATGGAAAGAACCTGCAAGCAAGGTGACCCATGCATTAGTCAATATTAGGTAAGGAGTAGAAGTTAATAACCACTGTAGAGATTCTTGTGTCCTGTGTGACTGCATTCTTATCGTGACACTTTCACATTTGTTGTATTGAATTTTATTTTGAATTTGTTTTCTTTGTTGGGCTAAATTGCTGCTCTAAACAGGGCCCACTGGGATAAAGAGAGGATCACCAGGGTTTGATTGTCCTCTTTCTAATAATTCTCTCGGCTCTTCTGTAGACTGAGTGCTTTCAAAGCATGGCACAAGCTGTAATGAATTAATCCTCACAGCATTCTTGGGAGAAGTTATACAGTAGGGAACAATGCTGTGCTAGCAGAGCAATTGTGGACCTAATGGATTTCTGATGCGTGATTCTATTGTAATTCTATGAAGCTATGAAGGGGACTATAAGCCAGCTGTAATAAGCAGATTCGAGGCCTCTTTTAACACTGCAAGATTTTTGTGTGTGTTTAAAACTGATTATTTAAGGACATTTCAGTATTCTCTTAAACCTCTTCCTCCTGTTCAAGGGCAGATGTTCTACTTGTAAGGCTGAGGAATATCTGGGGGTGCTTTTGTGCTGTATTCCTTCATGACAGCAATAATTTCTTTTCCTGGCTTCTGAAGCAGCTAGTACTGACCCAGCTGGGTACTGGGCAAGAGGCTCATGGATCTGATTGATTGGAAAATGGAAGAATGTTGAGAGAGAGAATTTACTGTTTCTCTGGCTTGTAAACAAACCATAAAAGATATGAGTATTTATACTGAAAAAATACCTGTCCATCACTTCTGCGGTCACCGCAGATACTTGGTGTTTATGCAACACCAAGTAGCTCAGTGCTGCTACATGACTAGTACTTGTCATTTTCCTCACTGCAAAAGAGATTGTCGGGACAAACTCTCTGAGGGCATCTTTCAAGTCAATATACATCTTACGTGTCTATAAACCACCTTAAAGGTTCCCTTAGTAAGTCTGTAAGCTTAATAACATCACGTATGGTTCCAGAAGATTTATTTTGCTACTATCCTTATTTTTATTTTTTGTAAACAGACATAAATGAACGCTCGTGGGCAGATAATGCACTCGGAGTGAAGCAGCAGAACACATAACTGTTGGTGAATTAATGTCATTTAATGTGACGCAAAGTGGCTGCCCTGGGAATTCTCTGTATACCCAGGGAGAGAAGTCTAAACTGGAAAGAGATAAAAAAAGCAAGTGGTCACAGAGGCTTTGTGCTGACCTCTGGTTTGTGCAACCAAGATTTTGCACTGGCTCATTTCCTGTTGGCTCAACAGCTGCTTTTGTAAAGATCAGCATGGAGCCGAGACAAGATACAACCGAAAAACTGGCACCGTGATACTCCTCCCTGGACAGCCTGTATCAGACATGGTCAGTGCATGGTGCTGTCTGGAACCAGGGAAACCTTGGACATGTTTCTCTTCTAGGCTTTTGGTAGCTTTTCCCTGCTCCACCCAACTGCACATGTATGTGGAAATTTCACGTGGTCCTTCACTAGCTTTAGAAGTTTTCGTGAATGAATTTCATGGCTTTTCACTCAGTGAAATTAGACAAGGCCTAAATTAGAGATAATTCAAGGCCTGGAGAGGGATTAGACTTCAAAGAAGTTAGTCTGTTTCACTTATCCCATTTCCTCTTAAAAAATAAAAAAGGTAATGGGGTGGGTATTTCATAGACTTGTTTGTTTTCTTCTCATGGTAAAAATATTACATTGGAAGGGTTCTTTGACTGTATAGATTTTTGAGCAGCCAGTTGTTGCATGCTGGAGAAATCCAAAGGTACTGTGCTTTTGTGAAGGTGATTGAAACATCACACTGCCAAAGTGGCGACTGGGACTAGATGCCTTTTTTTGAGAGAAAATGCTTTAGAAAGTTTCAAAAGACTTGTCTCATTCCGGGGAAAATAGATGAAGTGAAAGGTCTGTGATAATGTATACTCCTTTTTCGCCTAAAGACTGAATTTAGGTGTTTGAAAGTTGCAGATCATGCAGCGGAAGGATGAGAGGATAATTCTTCGAGGAATGCCTTGAGCCTTCCAAGGTCTGAAGCTTTCTGCAGTCTGTTGGGAAAGACCAGTCTGTCCTGGTCTGTTGGCTGTCCCACTTCTTCAGCAAGGTCTGTAGGAAGACCATTAATACGAGGGCCCCATGTTTTCTCCTGGTGTTGGACCAGGAGTGCAAACTGTAGCCTTGTGCACACACAACTTCTGGCTCTGTGTTGTGGAGTCATGGAGATGTTGCAAGCACAAATCACCAAAGAGAAACAGGGAGAGGGGGATGCTTGAGGAGAATAAACCATTTAGGGCTGTCAGGCTGATGGCTTTATTAGAGAAACACAGTATGTTAATGAATGCCAATATTTTCATAAGATGTAATTATCTTATGCATTGATAAGGACATGCTGGTTTGAGCCTGGCTTAGCTCCCCATTGTCTGGATTGCATGTTTGTTTACGCCCCTTTGGTTTCCCCTTAGAGTGGTCTTAGTGTACTGCTGCTTATTTGAATGCCTTGGCCACGAAAGGAACGAATTTGGAGAAATTCACCTCATGTTAGATTTTTCCCTCAGCTTGTTCCATCATTCTGGAAAGTTTTTATGAGCAATGATCACCCGCTTTTTGCTGTAACAGTGCGGAGTGAAGTCATGCTTTGCTTTATATCTTCATCTCATTACAACAGCTGTTTAAAAATAAATAAATAAAAATTGTCATGTCCTTATCCTAAGGCTTTTGGTGGGAAAGATTACAAATGTAAAAACATCTGTGTGCGCATGCCTGTGGTGGGCTTTAACAAGTGTCTTAAACCCTAGCGTACAATCTTACGTGTATTTCTGCCAGGAGAGGAGCGGTGGCTTGTTCGCAACTTTTCAAGGCTGCAATGCATCTCTGTTGCAGGAGTAACTGTTGGGGAGACACATCAGCCCTGCTTGTACCCCACAGTCCTGGATTGGCGAGTTCATCTGATTAATTGCTTTAATACAGAGTCAGGATGAGTAATACCTCGAGAATCTTTGACCCATTCTCGTTTAAACAGCCGCAGAGAGAGATCCCACTTTGTGTATCCTATTATGGTATTAAATACTTTCTAGTTGGAACCTATTCTCCACTAGGCAGTCTGATTGGGTTTTGTTGTTGCTGATCATCTGATTTTTCTAGTCTTTACTCCAGTGAAAAGAGCAATCACAAATGTTCAAGTGTTGAGAGACGGGGAGGCTATTCCTACCAGCTGTCCATACCTCTCCTTTCTACAGACAGATTTCTGTCCAACCTAAAGAAAACGAAAAGTTGAAGAAGACGGAATAATAATAGCCTTATCTGGTTGAAATCTTACACGCCGTACTGGAATGAGTGGTCCTTGTTTCTGTGCTATCCCATAATAGTGATTGTAACTTCTATCTGTGGATTTGTCTCTGTGGTTTACATAAATAATTGAGCCATGATGGACTGCAAGATACAGCTGCAGCGCTGATGGGGTTGAAATCAGAAGCTGCAGCAGTTAGTGGTTTGAAAACTCACCTTCTCACCTATGAGGAAATAAGCACATTTTGAGACAAGTAATTTTTTTATAAGCTAATGAGCCTCTTTAAGATAACATTGTGCAGGTTTGCATTTAATGAGAATTTTATTAACGCAGGGTTCAAAGGGGCTTCTTCTGATTGCTTACTCAGTGAGGAAGGTGGCAGCTGAATTCCTGTATTCTTTTAATAGACTTTCTCCTCATCAGGATTTTTTCAAGGTGAATAAATAGATTAACTCAATGATTAATAGACTGAATTTCCCCATTGTCTGAAATTCAGTTCCATCATCATTTTTAAAGTAATTTTATTTTTCTCACTGAAACACTTTTAGCAAGCAGAGAGTAAGTTTGTAGTATGGAACTAGGTGATAGGACTTTTTTTTAAAAAAAGGTGGGTTTTGTGCTGTTGTAGCATACACTGCAGTCCTCGCTTGGGTGCTTTCATTCATGCTTCCATCTTGCAGCTACTTTTGTTCCACATGAGCCACCTTGTGTGATATTCGTTCTTTGTACAGGAGGTGCTGCTTCTCCCAAGGCTGCTTTTGGGGTTGTAAAGGAGAGACTGGGGATTTGGGAGGAGCACTTATCGCATGGATGCGTATAAAATGGTTATGCTTGCTGCCAGTGCAGGAGCACTCTGAAGGAACATTTACAATTTTACTGAAGTGAAATATGGCCAAATTGGGCTGTACTTGTTTGTCATGGGATACCTGGCATCCCTGCTCTGAAGCTATAGCTTGTGTTAAATTACCAGCACTTCATAGAGCTCCACTTACTGAAAACCTTGACAGAGGAGGAGACTCCATTCAGACGTTTGTTAGAAAGTGAGTGGCTGCAACCAGTCCACATAGTACCTTCAGCATTGTTCTGCTTTACAGCAAGGAATTCAGCATCTGTTCATGGGGAGAGAAGAGCTAAATGCTGCTGACCTGGTCATGTTGTAATGGATGGCTGTAGCATTTATGCAGGGTACATGAAAGGGGACCTGCTGATAGATAAGTGCTTCTGTGTAGAGTGGAGGCCTATGGATTACAGTCAGCTGAGATGGTGTAAAAACTATATATATTTTTATATATATATATACGCACACACTTTCCTCCTTCCCTCTCCTCCTCTGTGCAGACTTATATGGACACATACACATTTTTTGCCAATGAGTAAGAGAATGAAAAAGTGAGGGCAAGCATAAAGCCTGCTTATGAAAATAAATGGTCAAGAAAATATATGTGCGTATATATTAAAAAATATGGATATCTGTGTGTATGCTATATGTATATGCATGTATATCAATATGTGTATTTATATGTGTATACGAATATCTGTGTATATATAAATCCATACACATACATATTCACACACATGGATATACTAACAAATATATATATATTTATATATAAAACAAACACACAAACATCTTGCCTTTGACAATGGGCTAATTTAAACCCACTATTTCCAAGCTGAAAAAATGAAGACCCTTGCTTGTTCCCAACTTCTCTGAGATGAACCACAAGCGTTGGCCAAGGATGCTCTGGTGCGACTCTGCTCAGCAGCATTGCGCTGGGTGCGTACGTAACCCCCGGGACTGATGGACTGTGCGGAACCGCTCGGCTTGGGCCGGCCGGCACTGAGCACCAGAGGGTGCTCAGGCGTGCAGGTTAGCCCAGCGTGAGCTGGAGTTCGTTCCCTATCGATTCTTAAACCCACTGGAGAGGGCTACCACTGGTAGAATAACAACTCCATTGAATTGTTCACTGAGGTGTGTTTAATGGTAATGACCTCTGACATGCTGTCACTTCTAATCAGTCTGAGCTCAGATCACAGGCTAGTACAAGACAGTCAATTTTTATTTTTTTTTTAAAAAAGCTACAAAACCCAAAGAGAAGCTCATAAATGTATTTTATTGGTACTTTAAAATCCAAATATAATTTTGCCAAGATTAAGGATCAAGTTGTTACTAATACTGCTGTAAGAAAACTTTCAAGCTTTATGCACGTAAACTATTTGAAGAATTAGTTCATCACATTTTTCAGATGGTAGCCTGAAAAAATTATGCTGAAAAACTGAAAGTAAGTGGATTCTAGATGGGGTTTCTGGCTTGGTTCTAGGTCTCTTCTAGTGACCTGTAATCACTTCACTCCTCATTGAAGGAGCAAAATTAGTAGATCCTTCTTGTCATTTCATGTTTCTTGTGTGCTTTTCTTGTTCTGTAGGAACTCTGGCACAGCACAACAGTTCCTGAAATACCACAGTGGGTTGAGCAGAGCTTGGTCATAGAATCATAGAATCATAGAATGGTGTAGGTTGGAAAGGACCTTGAAGATCATCGAGTTCCAACCCCCCTGCCATAGGCANATGGCTAGTGGCTTAGCGACTTCATCTGCCAGTTCCCTCAGGACCCGCGGATGTATCTCATCAGGTCCCATGGACTTGTGCACCTTCAGGTTCCTCAGGTGGTCCCGCACTTGATCTTCTCCTACAGTGGGCGGTTCTCCATTTTCCCAATCCTGGCTTTTGCATTCTGCATTTTGGGCAGTGTGGCTGCAGTCCTTGCCAGTGAAGACTGAGGCAAAAAAGTCATTGAGTACCTCAGCCACTGGTCACTCAGTTTATCTGCTACCACTGTTTGTTTTTTCACCTGACGTTACAGTATTCTGATACAGAAAGTTTATTTGCTAGGAGCAACAGATTTTGACATGAACAATTTCTGGCATTAGCTGGCACCTGAACAGAGGAAGCACGTGGATTGAAAGGGAAAGACCTCACTTCCAGGCCATTGTGACCAGCAACATATTAACAGAAGAATAAAAAAAGAAAGAAGCACTCCTATCTCAGGGTGCGTTGTTTCATCTTTTCATGACACTCTACCTGTGCTTCCAGTATTTTTATTAACGTTTATGGTTTTTTCGTGTAACCACTGTTTCATTTCTTTTACATTATCTAATTTCTTCTTGAGACAGTGGTGTTAGTTTTCAGTTATTGCTCTTTATTTACTAGCTGATTCATCTTGGTGTGCTCCTGTGACAGAGCCGTAGCCAATTTCATTCTGCTATAATTTTCCTTCATTCTTTCTCATTCATGCAGCGGCTTAATTAAATGTTGTCTCTGCCGCTGGCCCCAATCCAGAGAGCAAATCTGTTAGTTGAGTGGCGTTGTATGGACCAGTTCCACTAACACAGCAGCATGGTTCAGCAAGTCAGATGCATCCTGGGTCACCTTCCTTCTTTCTGCCAGTAACTTCCATTTCGGTCTCTGCTGCCTGGGAAGGGGCTCTGACAATGTCAAGCCTGTTTTCTCTTTAATGAACTCTTTTTTTTTTTTTTTTGCAGTTGGTTTTAGGGGGGATTATTTTTTTTTTTTTTTTGTGGTGACTTAAGCTTTCTAGAGCTGATGCTGATTTTGAGCAAAGCTGTTTGTATGGCAAAAAATGCCTCTATCTGAGATGCCATAGCCACGGCTTGCTCTCTTCAATGCATTTGAAAGCCGTGCTACAGGGGTCACTTTCTTCTTAAAATTTCATCTCATAGTAAGCAATGCTTTTTGGATTGGGGTGAGGATGAACTTGAAGTGATTTATTCCCAGGATGTCAGCCTTGCTTAACTGACTTTCTTAGCTTCTTTCCAATGTCTACAATTGTGTCGGCCACTTTTGTCTCCTTTTGTCACGTCACAAAGTCAACAGGTTGGCCCTTTAAGAGGGAACTTGCAAAAGGATCCACTTCTGCATTTCGGCGGCTCAGGACTGCTGCAGATGTGAGGCATCTCTTCAAGGGAGGATTGTTTGCTGGGCAAAAAGGAAACTCTTCTGCAGCACAGCCACTGTTTGGCAGTCTCTTCTGAAGTTCAGCAAGTATCTTAGTTCATGTGATTCTCATAAGGTGAACATCTTGCTGCAGAGTTTACCCACTTGTGAGCCTTTGTCTTCCTGTCCAATTTGTTGGAAACATTTCTCCTTTGAGATCTGAATGTTTTGGAAAGTTATCCAGGATCTGTAGGCTACTTAGCAAAGTTTGCTGAGAAATGTTCCTCCATTACGGAGGTATTGCAACCCAGATTTCATCTACTCTGTATCAAATGCAACTGCCCTGTGAATAGGGGAATTCCTGTCTGCAGATCTCATTTACTGGATTCATGGGCGCAGATCGTGGGCTTACAAGATGGAGTTAGTTCAGCTGCTAGCAATTTTTGTGTATTCAGCTTTGGAAATACAATGCTTGGCATATAGTTTTGGCTTCGGTTCTAGTGAATTCAGGGTCTGGAGCTCTGGGAGAACAGTCAGTTGAGGAAAAAAGTGAGAGAGACTTCTCGGTGAGATTGGGGCCTCCTGTTTGATTTATGTGAGTGACTTTGTACTGCCTGGCCTGAAGAGGTGTAGCACCAGGCAAGAAATTCTTTCTTGTTTTGCTTGCCAAATACCTTTCTCTATAGAAGCATAAAAATAGTGGAGAATATATGTTAGCATTGGGAGTGGTTTTGGTTTGTTTCAGAAGTGGATATAATACTTATGGTCAGAAGTTATTTTCCTGACTCGTTTGCAGATATTTTGGTCTTTAATCCCCATGCTGGGCACAGGCAAGTTATGTATGAGCTCAGTAATTCATTAAAGCATGTGCTGCAGAGCTAGGATGCAGTCTTGTAAACATCTTGGGGTTTTTGTTGCAGCACAAAATCCAAAAAGGTCTGCTGGTTTCTCGCTTTGAATGGTTGTATTGTTTCATCTTGTTTACGAGAACAATCTTAATTATTTCTCTGGTACTGTGGCTGGCCTGAGTTCAATTCCTAATTGATAGTTTTCAACCTTACAGTCGACATCTTTGTTGGTAGCTCTAATGCAGCCAGGAAGGAAGACATGAATAGTCTCTGCTACCAGATTCTCTTGGCCCCAAGAACTGGCCCTACTGGAAGATGATTGAAGCACAGTTTGAACCAGCTGTTTATAGCTTGTCAAAACTTTGCCCATGCTGTTCTTATTCTTTGGGTAAATATAAGGGACTCTGATCTCCACTGGTCTCAAATGTAGCTTTCAAGATTTGCTTTAATGGAAAGAGAACATTAAGTGGCTTTCTTCATAACCCAAACAATGTAAAAATCATTGTGAGGTTAAATAACACCTTTATCCCTTGAAAAATGATGTAGTATAATGCTGTTTTGCGTTCTGTTTAAAAGAAATCTGTTGCTCACAGCAGCAGCCAGAATTATTATTCCCTCTGAAAGTCTGGGCTGTGGGATGTGTACTTACAAAAAAAAAAAAAAAAAAAAAAAAGCTTTTCAAAATCCAGTAACATGTATTTCTTATTAACTTATTCTAGTGGGGGGCCTAAAATTTGCTTTTGCTCTAGAAATGTAAATGCCCTATTCTCTTAATTCTTCCTTTACGACTAAATTGACAAAGTACCTGCTCATTAAGTACATCTGCTCATTAAGGTAATGAAGTACCTACCTTATCTTGAACTGAAAGCAAGGATAATACATTGTTAGCATGACTGCAGAACTGCAGTCTGTTTGAAGATTGCACCAGAATTTGGAGCTCAGTTCCCAGGGAACTGTGAGAGGAGAGCATCTTGTTTCGAAGACTTTGTTCATTAAAAGAAACACGCATCCTAGCTTTCAGAGTTAAGGTGCTTGGGTTTTGGGAGCTCTTCCCACTAAGGGCAGAGAAGGTTGTCTCACCCTGCCAGCACAGGGGTAGCTTCGCAATCATCAGTAAATGCCTGTTGGTATAACCAAGACTAAGGTGAAAGTAAAATGCTGCCTGGAGAAGAAAAGGGAGCTCAAGTGAGTTGTGATTATTTATTTGTTTGTTTATTCCAAAATGTGAAAATATTTTGGGCTCTAGTATATCTGTGTTTAATTAGAGACTATAAGATATATCAGAGGTTCAGGTGATCTGAATTAAATTGGCTGTTTGGGAATCCCAGAATGCAACCTATTATTATTACCTTTTTTAGTTTTTAATCTTTTTTTTCCCTAACTCTTATAGGTAGAAGAATAATTCAGAAAATGATGGCATAATGCTTCTGAGGTAGCAATTTCTTCCTTACCTTTAAGGTCAGATTTCTGTTGCCTGTCTCAAGGGATGCTAACCATAAAGGTTCAGCGGTCAGAAATGCCCGTGTGCTTGGCTGTTTCTCAGCTATCAAAGCCAATGAGATTGAGGTAACAGTGATCTCATGAAGAATTCATCTGTCCTGGGTATCGGATTCTGATATCTCATGCTGATAAGGGTTTAGTTGAAGGATGTTACTCTGGCAAAACTGCCCCGGTGTGCTTCCTCAGCCTGTGCTGCTGCGATCACCTGAAGCAGCCATAAACCGTCAGCGTTGCTGAGCAGGAGGATTCACCTGCCATTCATTCCTCCGTCTGGTCTGTGGGGAGCAGCCTCCGTTGTGCAGCTGCACGTAAAGGAGGAGACTGGGGACCCGACCCAGGATAAAACTATCTAGGCAGGAAAAATAGAACAAAACAATGTGGTTTAGCCTGGGCTGGTTCTTGAGCCTGGTTCACTGCATACACATATGTGAGTGGTTGTGTCAGCCCTGTAGAAGGTGTGCGTAGAAGGTGCGTACACCTTGGGGACAACAGGACAGTCTCTTAGCAGCATTGACCTGTTACACTGGTTTTAGGCTAATATGCTGCAAAGTGTTTTTTGAGTTTATGTCCACTGTCATCATTTCACTGATGTGACTCTTTGCAGGGCTCTAAGCACATGTTCTCTTGTTTGTGCTGGTATAGTGCACGGTGGTGTTTGCGAACTGTTCTTGCCATTAAGAGAAATATCAACATAACCAATGCCTGAAGTTTCAGTTTGGGTCCTGGGCTGGAGACAATACTGCCGTGAGCCCAAAAAGTGAGAACTCGGGAGTCTTGAGTAGGAGATTGCTGATGCATTGAAGACGGTGCACTGCAGTGGAATCCTGTTTGATGGGAGGTGGAAACATAGTTTCAAATATGCCTTATTTTGAGGATGGTCCAAAGTGGAATGACCTTAAAAGCTCCCTGGCAATCCTTTTGCCTGACTTTGCTAGGAGACTTTGAAAGCCCAAAAGCTTTTTCATGTTGCTGCTTTAGTGATTAATTAGGTCATCACTTTGTGTGTTAATTACAGTGACATTTTTCTTCTCATTAGTTGGATTATGGAAAGTTTTTTGAGTCTGTGTGGGATGGGAAGTAATGCAACCTTTGTGGCCAAGGGAAAGATGATTTCAAACTTCAGAACACTGAATTTCAATGATGGCTTTGGGTACTGTGAAAAAATGCTTCTATCCACTATAGAAAATGTAGCTGGTAAGTGCTTTGAGGGCAGGATAAATGCCTTTTATTCTTAGAAAAAAAAAACCCAACCAAACCAACTCGTGATGTTGCCCACACTTTCACAGAATCACTTTGGATGAGGAATTTTAAACTGGATCCTTCTTCCAGAAGGTTGAGTATTGTGTTAATTAATGTAAAGCTCTTGCTGCTGACAGAGGGGCGTGAATATGATATACTCTATATAACGTCCTTCATGGGGTGCCTGAAAGGCTTAACGGGGAGCCTCTTAAGCAGGGCAGCGTACATGAACAAAGGCCAATTGCTTTTACTTTTTAAATAATTATTTAATGTCCTCCTTATAATTTTGCAGCCCTGTTTGCTATGGAATCTGAGCTTGACATTAACTTTTTATGGACATTTGAGATGAGCTTGTCTGAGACAGACATTCCCTTCTAAACTCAGAAAGCAATCCGTCTACCATATGTCGTTCTTGATTTCTTTGTTCATTAGCATTTGAAACTGTGGTTGCTTTGACGCTAGCCCATGTGTGATCTCTTGAGCCTTGCTGAAGGAGCAGGCTGTCCAATTCTCATTGGGTAGCACCAATTTTTTTTTGCCTTGTTTAGTGACTTCCCCTCTCAGCATAAACTTCTGTCAGAAATGAAGAAGTCGCAACACAAGACTGCTCCAAGATCTTACATTTGGCCGGGAAATAAAATAAGTCAGATTGCAGTAAGGGAGGTTTTTCCCAATGTTTTGGTTTTTTTTTCAACATGAGTGATCCAGTTCTGGAACAGATTGCTCAGGGAGGATTTGCAATCCATCCCTGAAGTTATTCAAATCTTGCCTGGAAAAGCTTGAGTAAACTGGCCTAACTGGCCCTGTGCTGAGTAGAAAGTTGGACCACAACCTCCAAAGGTCCTTTCCAACCCAACCCCTTTGATTTTAGAGAGCAGTCTCTTCACTGTGTGGTCAAATGGTAAAAGAAGCAAGAAAGCTTGTTTTGTTTCAGTGCACTGTGCTATATGTTAGCTCTGGGTCCAACTGGTGAAGATGCCAAGTAGAGCACTTACTTAAATCGGTGCGAGCATGTGGTGCTTGGCATCTATTTTCTTTTTCTGAAAGATCAGTAAAGGGTAAAAACTTAGAGGACTCACAGTATATGTTGCTGCAGATGCCCGGTATTGTCTGCTGTCTGTGAACTTACCAGTAAATTGGATCCTGCTGATGAGATCCAACTATTCAACTCAGTCATTTGTGAGAAGAAACTACTCTCAGTATGATTAATGCTGTGGTTGATGATGGGGACAGAAAGCGCTTCTTTGAATAATGCCTATAATGGTATATTCCCCCGTGTGTATGTTTAAAGGAAGAGTCTATGGTTATATGAAATTGAAGGCATTTAAGAGGCAGTTAATGACAAGTGAAAATGATAGCTAGGGTAGATTAATTGTTAAATGAATTGTGCCTGCACTTGCTGTCTTTTTAATGTCGTATTGGTCTAATTGTAAGTATGATGTTATATAGCAGGAAGGCATCAGGAAACAATACTGTGCATTAGGTTCAGGTCAGAGGAGTTTAAAGGCATAGCCATCAGGAGATTTTCTCAAGTGTAGCCATCTTTTTGCTGTAGTTTTTTTTTTTTTCCCTCTTGAGTACCAAAATGTATATTTTGATTAATTTTGCTTTTATAAGTTTTCCCCCATGCTTTTTTTTGACAGTGCAGTAAAGCGCTATTTACTCGTAATCAGTTTAATGTGAGTTTTGTTTTAACTGGTTTTGGAATGAGACAATACCCACTCAACTTAGTCTGGAACACAGCTCATGGATTTTTTATTTCTTTTTTTCATTGCACTTTCTCTCCAGGACAATTTATTTAATTTTGATTTGGCATGGGGCTAATTTACATTCATGCTTTCAACCTGAGTGGAGCATAAGGGAAATTATCAGGATGGAAGAGGACTGAAAGCAGCCAGGCATAGGTCTCATCCTGTCATTACTCTGAAGAAATCTGTCTTTTGAATTGATTCTGAGTGACAGTGGGGTGGGAAGGCACTGGCAGAAGCTGTATTTCTCCAGCAAGCTCTTTTTTCACACATAGTCCATAGCCTCACTTGAGTTGGGGGAATTTTGTGTGGTTTCTAGCTGAAGTGAAATGTTGCCATGTATCTTTTGGTAAAGTTTAGTGGTCCCTGTTAAGACTTCGATGCACTGAATGGTTCTTGGGGCCCTTTTTTCTGTTTGATAACACTTTTTTATTTTTTAAAGGATGTGCTGTGTTTGGAGGGGAATTGGTTTGGGCCCAAGGACATGGAGGATGTGAGCTTTGGTTGCTTTCAGACTGCTAATCTTCATGATCTAAATGGTGCACTCAAGCAGAAGAACAATAATGCCCTCTACACAGCAAGATAGGAAAATACTCAACAGAAGGCCTTTCCAAGGAAAAGAGGAGGCCTTCAAGTGCATCTTCTGGAAAGATAAATGTGGATGGGGACAGGTGCAGACACAAACAACAGGAATCATCGTTTCCTTCTAAAGAACACTTGGTGTGTGCTTTGCCCGATCCAGCAAAGTGAAAACTAGTGGTTACTAATGTAGTGGGGAACACAGGCGAGGTGGAACAGCTTCTGAAGCTAAAGGGACACTTGTAACGCGAACAAATAGGCAGGGAGTATCATGAATAAATATAAGTTGGAAGTGAAAGGATTTCTAACATTAAAAGCACTGAGGGTCTGGGACAGTTTTGTGATCAGCGAGAAAAACACAATCTAATTGGATCTAGTTCCATTTAAAACTAGTCAGGGAAGGATTATCTTGTAGCTGAGAATATGAAAGGATGGAGAGAGCCAGAGTCCCAGACTTGCACCAGGAGGAGCGCAGGGAAGAGATGCCTGCTGAGATTCTCAGTGAGCAAGGGCTGTTTTTTAATTTTTTTTCTTTTTTTAATTCCCCCCACCCCCATCAGCGATGTTATCAGCTCCCGGGCATTATGGGGATGGGTCGGATCAGGTTGGTCAGCGGATTAGAACATGATTCAAAGAGTCTGGTAAATACCGTTGTAGCATTTCTGAAGTATAAGGCTTGTAAAAACTTGTAGCTGCTTTTTGTAAGTTATTTGCTTCCTGCATCAAGGATTCAGAACCTATTAGTGTTAATTGGCTAGCTGGTTCAAAAAGACTGATGCCACTCCCTCCTGTCAGTCAGGGATCACTTCTCTGCTAAAGGAAGACAGTAAATGTCTTCTGCTAAGTTCAGGGGCTGGCTAACAAATTGGAGTTTAGAATACATTACAGATGATGAATGTGATCTCCTTAAAGGGAAATCTATTCGTTTGACTTAGTGCTCTTACGATTAATTGCTTGCCAGATTAAATTGCTCCATAAAACGCATGCTACTTTATTCGATCTCTTCATGATGAGATTAGCTAGGCCATGCTGGTTCTTTGTATGTTAATTACAATGGTATTTTCTTCTTCAATTTAATTATTAAATTGTTTAGCACAGCATGCTTTCTCCTAACCTCAGGAAAGATGTCGGTATTTTTCTTTTGACCACCGTTTTATAATCTTACTGCCCTTTTCCCAGAAATATTCCCGGTTTCCTTTATAGAAGTATCACACACTGTAGAAGATACATTCTGAGGTTTTTCTGTGTTTCCTTTGGTGTGCTGCTGAAACACAGGAGTGGTACTAACCATGCACAGGTTCACCACGCGACAGTCTGGGGTGAGGAATGAGGGACGTCTGAACTGAAGCTGTGGAGGCAAATTTCCAGAGTTGCCACCCAAACAGGAATTCATCCGGGCACTGTAGCTCGGCTTTCTGCTTCTGTTGAACAGTATAAAGCTCAGTGAGTGGGCAGGATGTTTGCTTTTTGTCTCACCTGAAAAATCAATGCTCCAGCAGTTCAGTCTTCTCTATGCTGCTGAAGTTTCAGGGCAGATTTGGAGGGAAGAACCAGGTGGGTTTTGCTTCTTCTCGGAGGCCTTTTCTGTACTCTCTGACCATGCCCAAGACTCTTTTTTCTGAAAACCTACAAAATGGAAACGCAGGAAGCTGGACAGCACCAGAATTGTGGTAACAGCCAAAAATTATTGAAGGAGGCCAGCAGTAAACCGTTTAAGAAAAAAATCTAAGAAAAAGCGATTTTAAGTTGTCAGTATAAAACTTGCCCCAGCCTTTAGGATATTAGTTAATTCTCCCTTCATCAGAGTCAGGGACCCGACAACACGTGTAACTACCCCCACACTCATGCGCAAAATAACCCCAATCCTTTTGCAACACTAGGCCTGGGATTTGCATATATCCTACTGTTCCCACAGCAACATTGCAGTGGCTCTATTGTAAAGTTGTTGGTTTTCTTTATTTTCTTTCTTTTTTTAATGTTTATGCTGCTATACCACTCTAAATGAAATATTTAAAATACACCAACTAAATCGTTAGTTGTGTTGTTTAAAATCATTCAAGTCTCTGGGTCTAAAGTAGAGCTTCTCTCTTACCCAGCTATAATGTCTATTTTTTATTTGCTTCTCAACTTAACCCCTCTCCCTCAATAAATAGTGTATTATCTTCTTTTGGAATTGATTCCCAAGCAAGTTTTTGTATTAATTAATTAACCTGGTCTCTCATTTGCTGTGTATCCAGAGCTTAGAAAATTCAAAAACGTGTAGCAGAACTGGGAAGGTTTCAGAAAGGGGCAGCAAGAATGACTGAAGGTATGGACCAGATGTGTTATGAAGAACATATGTATACATGACAAGTCTTCAGGCTGGAAGAGAGATGGCAGAGAATATACAAAAGTTTGTGTAAAAAAAAAAAAAAAATTCATAGAGAAGATGAAGAGGAGCTACAAGAAGAGGGTGCATCAGAAGATCAGATAAACTTAAAGCAAAGAGATACTGCTTTGTGCAAAAGTTAAGCTGCGGAACACCCAAAAGATTATGTGAATTTAAAGCAATGATTATACAAATTAATGGAAGAAAATTCCATCATGGGTTACTGATTATACGGATATCACCTCTGTCTCTCATATCATCTTGAACTGTGTGTGGCTGGAAATAAGAGTTCTTTCTGGGGCAGTAACATTTTATTCTTGTCTGCTTTTATACTGTTACCTGAGCTCCCTTTTTTAGCCACTTTTGAAGTTGGGACACTGAGCTGGGCCTCAGTACGGCAGTTTTCAATGTTGACATGAATTTTATCTGTCAGCAGCTTCTCAGGAATCATCTATTTGCTTCAAAGCCTTTACCAAGCATAAGGCAACATGCCAGCATCCCCATCCCACTGCTTTCAGGATTGAAGGATTACATTTTACTGACAATCACCCATCTAGGTTATACATGTGGTTTGTTAAATCTGTCACTACTTTCAAGTCAGGAATGCTGAATTCCTGTGTTAGGTGTCTGTAAGGGTTCATTGTTATGTGAAGGAGTCTCTTAACGAAATTTTGACCCACATCAGCTTTGGATACAGAAGAGAAGGTTTCCAAGCCTTTTTGTGGCTTTCTGCTGCTGCTTGTGTGTGCACAGGAAATATTGTCCTTGGTAATTTAGAAGGGGGATGTCTAAGGAAGACGACTATACTTTCTTATGAGCTGGTCTCCTGTCTACCAGCCTTTTTCTCTCTTCTGGGAGTGGCAGAGAAGTTTAATTTTCTGGAGCACTGCTTAAGAGAAGAGTAGACTGATTAACCATGGAAAATTTTTCTTCCCTCGTGATTTTACTAAAGTATTTCAGTCATTACTTTCCCTGTTCCTTTTTTCTCCAGAAAGAACTCACGGAGAGCTGTCAGGATCATGAACTCATAAATCTCATGAAAGTAGAACCTGTGCCAGCTGAGCAAGGCATGATTTTAATTAAGACTAACAGGATTTTCTGTCTTCTTTTTTCCTCTCTTGCTAGCCCCAATTCAAATATAACAGTTGGGAAGAAAGGTCTTCATAGGTTCAGTAGCCCGTTGTTTGTCAGCTAAAGAAGGCTGAGTTGGTGGGACCTTTTGAGACTTCTTTGATTTAAAAACCCCAAAATTAAAGGCCCTAGGTTTTGTTATTTGGTTAAGGGGACAAATCCTTTTACTGAGCCTTTGTAGAGCAAGGAATTGAACAGGGATATAATCTGTTTTTTCTGTTGCAGGTTACAGTTCTAAAGGAAGTTCATGTTGGATAATTTATCATTCATTCCTTTTTCCATCTGACTACTGCAGATCCCCATGCACTGCTCTATAAATAGATGTTTAAAAGGTTCTTTTGCTGAAATCTCTGAAGAGAAACTTTGATTTCACTAAATCCAAAAAAAAACCCCAACCTATCATCAATTTTCAGTGCACAAGTTAGATGGGTTAGGAAAACAAACAGATGAGGGTGGGAGACCTCTGCTGTAAGAGCCTCAAATAACGATCTGTTCTTTGTGAAGAGCATTTATCTGTGATGGCCAGCCAAGGTGAATTAAAAGAGCGTTATCTGGAAACAGGCAGATGTGAAGCCATATATCTTACTGTCATCTGCCATCCCATGTTGGCCCAGCTGTGGGCTACATCTGTATGGAGGTGGGGAGGGTCTTTCCCTCACTGAGGAACTCAGGCTTTGTAGCTCCAGCTGGTTCTCCTGCCCAGTGCTGGTCTTGCGGGCCAGTTCTGCACCTCTGCCTGTGCAACAGGCACCAACACAGCGGAGGCTGAGAAGCGTCTCCTTCGGAGTATGTTGCAGACCTGACTGAGTGCCAAACTGAATTTGCCTCCCATCCGCTTCTTCCCCAGTCCATGGTGCCTCTGACAGGGAAAGCCATCTGTGTTACAGCCTTTTTATCATAGCTTGGGGAGGGAAATGAAACAGAGCTGTCGTATTGCTTGCGGTCTGATGTTGAGAAGCAGTTTAAGTGACCTATTGCGTGCAGACCTAGCCCTGACTGCTCAGCCTCTAAATGAGGCAGGCACAGTACTCGCTGAAAGGTTGGGTGCCGAGGGTGCCTCTAATTCTTGACTTTCCAAGCAAACCTTTCCTTCTGTGTTACCAGTTATACAGTTGAAAGAGTTTGCTCGGTGTGGAACGATGCTGCTGTGGAACCCTACTAAGGCCCCATCTGCTAAGAGCTTGTATTGATTTGTGTCTTAGTTTATAAAAGCCTTCAATTCTCCTTGTGTAAATGCCATAAATAATGCAGATGTACTAGATGAAATGTGCTGCAGGAACATCCCAGAAATCATTTTGATTTGGGTTGAACTGAGCTAATCTAATCATGGTGAGGAGTTTCTCAATAGCTGGGAAGCAAAAAGTATATTGTCTTATTCTAGCTTAATGTATTAGTCAATACACAGGGGTAGGAAGATAGGTATTTGAAAGTGGTAATCAGCTTTATAAAACAAGAGCTTTTAATGTTAAAATATTGCAAAACTTCATCTGAAACTAGTTGTAAATCATATATATACACACATGGTGGAAGTACAGTAAAATCCAGTCCTGTGCCTGTGATTTATCTGCATAATCCTCACATTTGTATGCCTCTTTGTCAGAAGGACTGCAGTGCTTCAGAGGCTATATGTATATATACTAAATAAATCATTTTGCCCGCTTGTAGCAAACAGCCATTTTGTGCTAGAAACATTGCAGAATGCATTTTAGTAGGGGACATTGATGAATAATTTGTCCTTTTGAGATTCCGTGGGCTTTAGGGCACCAAAATGTATTTCAGGTTGGACTAGGTCCAGATCTGTATGAGAAGTCCTTGGCAGTCTTGTAGCAAGTATATGGGAGTTTTAGAGGTGACCTGTTTTTAGAAATTTAATTGGATTTTTGTTCTATTTTGTGTCAGTTATGTGTAAAGAAAGCAAAAAGCTAGAGGGATGTGGTATTTGTTAGATTGTTCCGTTAGAAATATCCAGCATATCAAGACTGATTTTTCTTCAAAGTGGTCTGTGGTCATGGCAGCTTGGGTTCTTCTCTGCATTGGAGACATCAACTGATGGACAGTGGTTCCTGCAGAGGAGAGAGAATGTATTTGTATGCTCATAAATTCATTCTAATCGATGTTTCCCTAGCAGTTACTTGAGTTAGTTACCACAGTTGCAAGATGAAGAATGTGTTTACATGCTATTAGCATTGTTAATTGACAGGAAACATGAATACAGCCTATTTTCAGAGCTGAGACTTGTCTTCCTGTCACTTTTTTGCACTTGATGGCCCCAAAACTGCTGATGTGATCAAACAGCACATTGCAGACGACAGCTATGAGACAATTTCAGAACTCGCTCGTTCTGCTTCAAATTGTTTAGCATCAAGCACTTTGTCTTGGCTAAAGCAGACAAACCAGGTTGCCCATTGGCTGAGAGTTTTTAGGAATTTGGGGTCGTATGTCAGCATTCATTATCAAAGGAACTCCAGGTGCCCAGAGGAACTTAGAGACCTCTTGAACGTCAGCGCAGGGGGAGACTTCAGACACTGAGATTGCTGCTGGTCAGCCTTGGCTTTAAATTTTTCCCATTGATTCTCCAAGTAATGTTGGATGACATACATACGTTATAACTTATCTGCACAACCGGGAAACTTGTGACAGTAGAGAGAAGATGTATTTAAGAACCTTTGTATGTTAGTTTTATAGCAGAGATTACTGAAGTTCTATGGGCATGTGACACTCCTAGTGTTTCTTTTGGAGCTGGCAGCGTGCATCAATAACAATGCTGCAGATTCCAAGAATAAGTGATGTGACAAAACACTTGTTGTGGAGCATCCCCAGAAGGCAAGGATGTCAAGGGTGCACTTCCTCAGGTGACAAGTATGAAAATAGCGCTACGTGGTAAGTTTTTCAGTGATCAGAAAGGACATAAGAATTTCTGAGAAATTTTGCAAGTTACTGGAAGCCTGGCAGAAGGTTAAATCATGAAGTAGATGAGGCAGTGTGATCTGAATTGCTTTTTAACCTGTCAGGCAGTGCAGTTCATGAAAAAGCAGGTGCCGACCTGCAAAAGGGGGCTGTATGTTGAAAAGCAGTGACTCAAGAAGCATTGACTGGCAGCTTTACTCTAGGTGTCTTGTGAAATGTTCAGCTAAAAAGGTTTATTTGACCCTTGAAATATTTGCAGGAGCAGGAAAGTGATTTTACGATCACATATATTTTGCAATTTTGCCTGGTGTCTGTTTCAAAAAGTATATTGAAAAATTGGAGAAAGGGCAGAGAAGCCTCAGTTATGAGAGGCTGGTAAAAATGCTTTCAAGATTTCAGTATCTTAAGCTCTTTAAAACAAAACCTGAGGTATGCTCTTTAGAGTGTTTGAGCATTTTTGAGAAGACAAAATGCCAAAACAGAAAAGGAAAATAAGGCCAGACACTGAAATCAAATTGAAACTGCAATTTAGGTACCCATTTTTTAATAGGTAACTAACCATCGTAGGAAACAACAGAAGGGATAGGTTTTCTTGCCCTCTTCGTGCCTGAACAGGATACGTGTGCGAAAGCTGCTGTGTTAGCTAGCTACTGGCATGGGACTACATAGGGCAAGGATAATGTTGAAAAATGCAACAGCTTGTGATATACAGAAGTTCAGATAAGCTGATCTACTGACTTGTAGTTTCATGAATCAGTTAAAGACTGGATCAAAAATATAATTTTGCATTTAAAATTTAACAAATTCACTCTGGATTCCTGTGCTTCGGGCTTGTATTTTTGTATTGAGAAAATTCTCCTGTACATCAGCCTTAGACCTACTGAAATTTATACATGCAGCAATTAAACAAAAGGGCTGTCCTGACACTTACTTTGAGGAGTTGTTGCTCTTAAGACCACAGCACAGAGGTGAGATTCAAGAATATGTCGGTGGGCTGCAAGCTCTTCAGTTTTCTGCAGTTTGCAGTCACCGTGATGGCTGCGCTCAGTGAGTATGGGCCAGGATGGAGGAGCTCTGCTGCAAGGAGGTATAGAGAAATCACTCACTAGCTTAACCTCCTGGTAAAAATGTCACGCTTTTAATTTATATTTTCAGCCGTACATGTTTCACTTTTTATATGGGAGTAGGGATTTTGCCCATTGTGTTTTAGAATGGCACAAGTTTTATACTAAGTTGTAATAACAAAAGAAAGCGAGAGTGCTTCAGAGACTTCAGAGTGTCTTATTTTTTAAGTCTATTTCTTACTTTAAAAAATAAGTTTTTACTGAATGAATTTTGCAGAGCCTTCCACGTTTAGTTGTGGAATTAGTGGACAGGAGCAGTAAATCCATGCTGGGAATTGGCCTCAAAGACAGAGAAGGGTTAAATATGCTGTTTATTTCAGCAAAGTCTCTCTCTTTTTCAAAAGTGCATACATAGAGAGTAAATAAGTGTTATTGTAGTGTTGGTGTTCTTAAACACTGTGATCTTGAGGATGCTTGAGTCTTTAGGTCAGGATGTCAACACATCCTTTGACACAAGAGGTCCTGCTTATCAGCTGCAGGGTCTGCAGCTCAGCACTCTGAGGAGGTGTCTGTCTCCATGCGTGCAGGCGCTCTGCAATTTGAACACGACTGGCACTTCCTATAGCAACGCTCGACGTGTAAAGGTAGGGCAGGAACTGCATCTTAATGATGCCCACCGTCAGGAGAAAGTAAACGGAGCCGAGCTCTGCCCTGGTTGAGTGGGCTGTGGTGAATCCGGGACGACAACGTGAGCTTCAGCAGCTAACTGTCTGACTGCGGCTTCCCTGAAATGGCTAAAAACACTTAAAAGTGATGGTATGGTTGATGATATGTTGAAAACCATTTAAGGAAAGAGGAAGCTGGTTTGAGGGAAGATCTAAAAAAGCCCGGCACAGCCTGTTTTGGAGCTTTCATTAGCTGCCCCAACATAAAACTGCAGAGAATCTATAGGGGCTACGGGTTGGGTCTTTGCTCTTTTCCTGTCGCCTCTTAATTCTGCCTGTTGAATAATGGCGGAGGTGTTTTGGGGCAGTAAGTCATTAAGGTTTGTTGACACTCAGGTTTGCCATGGCTATTCAGGAGGTCAAGCGCTGTGTTTACTCCTGTTCTCCTGTGCCACTTGCGTTTGAGGCGAGAGGTTCTTTGTTTCTCTGCTGGCTCTCCCTGTTCATCACTATGCAGAATGAAGCCTTAGAAGTCGCCTGAATATTAATTTTTCAGACTTTCTGAGAACTGTGGGAAGTAAAGGTCAGGGAAAGTATATTGGCTCCCATTAAGGCAGAATGGCGAAGAGGCTGAGCAGCGAACAGGCGTGCCAGCTTAGGATAATACGCCCCAAACTTGGTCCTGCTGTCACCACCTCTGGCCTCCTGCCCGGGGCCTGTGGCCACATTTATCTTGCAGTGACTTTTTGTACAGAGCAGTCGTACGTCTCCTCCAAATGCAGAGATGCAGCATCTGAAGGCTTAGAGATGCATAGATCTTGAGCGGAGCTTCCTTTCCATGGCAAGAGGAGCCCTGATAGAAAGGGGAGAGGAGGAGTTAGTCCTGAGTGCACAGTGAGTCTGCTGTGTGTGTACGTGTGCTGTGCACCGAAATACTCTGTGCTGGAGCCAGTGGGTTTATTTTAGAGAGAGCTTGGAAAGAACTTGGATGTAACCATTTTCCCTGTGGAAGGCTGAAATCAAAACACTTTTCAATATTTGCCAATTCTTGTTCTGAAATATCCTCACCTCAATTTTTTTAATAGTTGGATGCTTTCAACATGAAAATTTATTTTGTCACGATTTTTCTCCTAACTCTTGTATTTCAAAGTTGAACTGAAATCTTGAATTTTGTCCAAACAAAGTTTTTGATCAATGCAAATTAAGGATAAATATGAAATTTTAATGGAGAGGTTAAAGATCATATAGTTTCACTTGGAATTTGAAACAAAGCCACACTTCTAAATTTGAAATCCTTTATAAAAAAAGCAATCTTTGACTCAGTTCTAATTTTGATCGTCTTGTTGAGTATCACAATGTGGCTTGTCTGTGAAGCCAAATATAATTCTGCCCTTTAGATAGCATTTGGGTTTCTTTTTTTTTTTTTTCCCTTTTTTGCTTTTTGTGTGGTGCTGTTTTTTTTTTCCAGTGAGAGATTTATGCGGTTTTCTCTTTTTCATATAGTAAGTGTGTTGCCAAGCCTTGGCTCTATCAAACTGATAAGAGTCAATGCTCATTAGCATCAAATGCCACAGCCCATATCACTTTTGCTGTGTTGCTCAGCTAGCACATGTTGGCTGTTAAAGCAGCAATTAATCCCTTTGATACTAAATGGGTTCTGTAATCATCTGACCTGTTATTTAATATAATAATCAAAGTTCTCTAATGACTTGCATAGTTTAATTCCTTTAGGAGTCTTGACAGAGACAAGGAAATTTTGCCGTGCAAGCTAACTGATGCAGCACTGGAGAGCTGGTGGCGAAGAATGCTTTTTAAATATAATCAGGAAAATGATGACTTCAGCAAGTGCAGTGTGGGTGAAGGGAGAACGGGGTTTAGTAGGTGAACAATAAGCAGCCTGATTGCTTTGTGTTGCACTAACGGGTTTTGTGCTGCAAGTTTGACTAGCGGTTTTGGAGGAAGATTTTTACAGCATCTTACCTGGCATTAAATGCTTTCTCAGTTAGGCTAGAGCAGTGTTTGATCTGGATTAAATTGTCAGAAATTTCTAAGTGTGTGCCTATCAATCGTAAGTAATTATGCATAAGCTCAGAATAAATGCTAGCCAAGGTAATAGAAGCCATGCAAACTTTTTTCCTCTTTAAACAGGGGGGAATCTGCAGTATCACTCGCAGAAACGTGCAGGAATTATTGGCAGTGTAAAACTTTGAAATAGTGACCTGTATACGCGCTGAATGCCTTTTTCATAAGATATGCCTGTTCCTCCCTATTTCCCAAAATGCTTAAATTGAGCAGCTTTCCAGTCATAGTGTATGGCAGCACTGTTATCTCAAACATTTGTAGTGCTGAGATGATACTGTTAACACACGCAACACCGGGGAGAAGCTGCTGGCCCCTTGCCTGCAGGCAGAAGAGCGGTGAGGTGAGGCAAGAATGGGAATCAGCCTGCTGCGGCGAGCGGGCCAGGAAAGAAGTGTTGCCTTCAGTCTTTGAATGGAAGAGCTGAAAGGAACTAAGGAAAAATCAAATATCTTAATACAAGTAGTCAGCACTGCATTTTTGCCAATGCAAATGTAATAGTAAAATGAGAATTCAAGATGTCAACGGCCTTTTAATGCTTGGAATGTTTTGGTGTTCGCTAGAGCAATTCTGAATTACATAGAGTTTATAGGAATTAATGCAACCAGGTGTGGTGACTTCCTTTTTGGTATTTTTATTTTGGTTATTTTGCAAATAGGAAGAGTACATTTGGATCTCTACATCAAGTTTGTTTGGTTTTTTCCTGCCTTTTCATTTGATTATGGGTAACATTTTTTAATGTGGCCCCAGTTTTGGTTGCTGAACTTGGGAAGTTGTGTGGTCTTCACCATCTGCTGAGTGTCTACAAACCTTGTCAGCGACAACTGAATTACATGGATGCTTTGTCTGGGTCGCACAACTCAGAGGTTGGCCCAAGGTGCAGAAGGTTTAATTGGAGGTTTAAGAATTGTGCAGCTTAAGCTTTGCAAAGAAACTAGCTTGAACTATCCAAAGTTACTGCCCTGTCGGAACCGCTGTACCTCTCCAGTGTGTAGTTGTGTATTAACTATTATAAGGAAAACACGGAGGCAAACCTTTAGTGCTCTTTTCACAGAGAAAAGTCCAGGCCTCCTTCCTGCTTACAGATCCTCTGTCACCTGTTTTATATCACATGTAACTGATTAAAAAACATGTGGCTTTTTTTTGCATTATGGTTTTGTAAGAGCCTTGAAAAACCCTTCAAAACTTATAAAGCGTAAAAGACATTGGTAACAGAATGCTGTAGTAGTTGGGTTTTTTCTTTGACTGTTAGGAAAACATCAGCAATTAACTTGGAAATGTTTGGTGCTCCACTGTTTCTTAGATTGGAGAACCATACTTCGCTTTTGAAATAGAAAATGCACTTCACTGGCCTTGCCTTCAGTGACAACCATACAAAGAACAGAGCAGAAAAAATAAATGTAGGTATAAATTACAAAACCAAAGCTTTGAGGGATAGGTGAGCACAGGTATATATGTCAGGTATGATGGGGGGTGAGAGAGGAGTGTGGGTGTTTGCAAAGAAAATAATTTTCTCCTCCTCTGTGTGACATGGGAAAGTCTGTCCCCAAAGGTTTGTCCTTCAACAGCCAATTCAGCTGAATGGGTTTTGTCAGCATCTGACTGAAATTTGGTACAGGATAAGGATGTGCAAAATAAAAGTAAAAACCAAAAAAAACCCCAACACCGTTGAAGTGATTCTGAAAACCCTTGGTCTAGGCAGGTGACTTTAAAAGTTAGCACTTGTCAGGTGGGCTGTGGTGACTTGGCCCCACAGTTCTGCTTTTGTTTTCACTGTTGTCTGATGAACTATGAGTGTATGTGCACAGGTTAAAGTATGGCATTTTACTCTGCAGTCACGATGGATTTAATACCCGCCTGTTGTCAGTAACTCAGCTGGTAACTTGTTCAGCTCCAGTAAATCACTTGCTTCTGATCATCACCCCTTAGATATTGAGAGCAGAGGTCTCAACAGAGAGTAGATATTTGTGAGATCTGCGGATATGGGGATGGAGGGAGGCAGGTCTGGTTAAGGGAATTAAATAGGAAAGAAGATGTGCACATATGAAATACAGCAAAGGAGTTAGATATCGAAGATGACCTGAAGCTCTCCACTGGTCCATAAACCAGGCACCCTGTCTCAGGAGAACAGGATCTTATCAGCTACAGATCCTCCAGCCTTTCAGACATGAAATAAATATCATAACAAGAGTACCATTCATTCAGTTGTAATGCTGTTTGGCTCTACAGCTTTCCTTGCTATTGGAAACCAACTTCACCTTGTCCCAAATGATGTGTGGTGACATCTTTATTGAGGACATGCTATTCACTCAAGGTAGGGGGGGTGTCATCAGAGTCCATGCTTTAATTTTGGTCCTGGATTTTGGAAGGCAAGGCATTGCTTTAGTTGCTTCCATCAGGCATTTCTCAACAAATGTGATTCTCATTTGCACCTGTCTGATGAGAAAATATTGTGAGGTTTGCAATATCCTGTATTTTCAGAGGATTGGACTGTAAATAATGGGTTTCAGTGGGGATGGTAGCTGGTAGTGTCTGAAAGGTTAAGATTGTGAACTCCTTCAGATTTACATGGCTGTGCAGGTACAGCCACAGCTGACACGGTGTAATTAAGTTAATTAAATATCATTGTGGGACTCAACTTCATTTCCTTTGCGAAGTAGGTTTGACTGTAGCTCATTCTTGCTTAGGCAATGTTCCTTCCCCCCTCTCTTTTAGTGTCATTTAATACCCAGCTACTAGATTGTATTGTTCTAACCCTTTACTCGCTCAATGCAGACAAATGCTGATGCTTCAGTGCCTTCCTTTCCCTCTGGGACTTTTGTCACAGGCACATGTTTTACTGTGAGTCGGTAGGATGAGGTTGTGTTACGTGACCTAAAGGGAGAGGTTTCTTGTCTGCTGCCACCATCTGCAAACAGTGTTCAGGACCTCGTGCGATACCTGTAGGCTCACACCTGACAAAATGGGGTAATGAGTTGTTTCCACCCACTCTAGATAATATGGGGTTGATGGCAAGTGTTCACTAAGTTAATTAGACTAGCAGCCATACTCATTGCCTTTCTCAGAGAGCTTTAAAAGGTCCCAGTGGGATGGTTTAGAAACTTTTTGAATTTCACTCTTTGCGTGGTATGTTTGGAAGCTGGTGTGTGCAGTCCATATGGCATTCTGCACTAAATGCAGCATCCAATAAGCTAGGCTTTCTGCTTTCCTTCAAGTTAAACATCTTATGATAAAATACTAATTAAGATACTAATGGGCATAAAAGTAATTTAAAATATTTTGGGTTTTGATCCTGTTTGAGGTTTTGCAATGTCTTCTGTCTCAAGAGGTTTGGATGGCAGTCTGTAACGTGAATTACGAAGTAATGGGTAGAGGCTGACCCACTTACAGTGCTTGCAGAGAATAAATATTTGCCAAAAGTTCTTTACTTCAGGTCCTAACCAGAGAGAGCGGCTCTGCAAACCTGTCTGGTAATCTGCTGTCAAATGCTTGCCCCCCCCCCCCTTCTTGTTTTGTTTTTTTCTTGCCCTCTGCAGTAGCTGTTTCTTGGTACCTTGTTGTTTGTTTTGGAGAGCAGTGTTTTGGAGAGCAGGTTGCCTTGTACACCAGCGAGTTAAAAGTAGTTGTAGCTGAAGGGCTGTATTTGGTGTTGAGACTGTTTTATGACACATTCCATTGCTGTAAAACACCTGGCTACTAGAGAGTATCATGCTGTTTGCATCAAAGGGTGCTTAGGTACTAAAAGAACCACAGCCTGTTTGGTCCATGGACTGTATTTTCTGCTTGTTTGGCACATCTGAAGAACTTTGTCTGGACAAATGAATACACATGAGGTAAGAGGACTGGGGAACATGTGCTGCAGAAAAGATTGTTTAGACTCTGAAAAAGATACTTCCATATTAATATTGTTTGTTACAGGTCTGTGCAGATACTGAGGCAGAACCGTGGCCCTAGGGCAGTAGGCACCTTCTAAAAGCATGTATTAAGAAACCTTCTAAGGTGGGCTTCTCATTTTAGAAGTTGGTTGAAATTGCAAAATTGGTAACACAACTATGGAAGCATAGACATTGTGCCTGAAGTCCCATACGCTGGTGTGTCATGGTCAGCTCTCTCAGCTTGGACGTGCCAGACTGAGTTTCAGGTTTTAGTGAGTAGCAGCCCAAGCCCAAGGAGCAGACTTTCTATCTGTGATGTTTCTATGTTCTGTCAAACAGCACCAATTCTCTTTGTAGTTAGAGGTGAGCAGGTAATAGTTTAACGCTGCTCTCTGGAACTGAGGTGTAATGGAGGGTTGGCTTTTTACTTTGGTAGAAGTAAACTCTCCTCATACTCTCACCGCTAGTAGCCAGCTGTTGCAGAGTAATGAAATATGCCATAAAATGTGTCATTTGATCTCTCGTAAATTACAGGATCGAGACAAATCTATTCCTTATCAAGTCATAGCTTTGTTGTAGAACAGTCAATGACAGATTGGAAGAAGAGCGGGAACACAGATTGGGTTGGTGCCCTGTGCTTCACTCCCATGCCTAGGCAGTATTTTCTACTTTGTCATTCATATCAGTTAAACGAACAGTGCCATTGGTTATGTATACTTAAGAATTTTGATGTCTGCTTATTGAGACAAGGGAATGGAAATGCATCTAGGCTTGTTTCCAGTGAGGCACTGACTGCATGAAAATATGAGAGTGAATAAATTCCCCAAGTTCTAGTCTCCAGTGAGGTCGTGCAACTGTCCCAAAAGAGTTAACTGCTCACCCACGAGGACTTCCTTAGTTAAGAAGCCACATAGAAGTCGTTTAGGTGTGAGGGTGGAGGTATTTGGTTTGCTCGGCTTAAATGTATGGACATGCACTGTAAGATGAGAAAATCAGCATATCCTGCAAGCCATGATGATACCAGGTTAGTATCCAGCAAACAGTGAAGTGGAAAGATGCACCGCGGAGCTGCATGGTGAGTCAGAAGGCGCATCCTCTGCTTCTGCCCTTGCAGAATGGGGCTTGGTAAAACAATGCCGAGAATTGCAAGAAGCTCAGTTGGCATGTGTGTGCTCTTTTGTCCCCTCCTTATTAAATAGATAGACCGTGTATCTCCCTCCACCATGGAACCTGTCATCGCAATCAATAGGTTTCAGTATAGCAGAATTGAACAGGTGTAGCGGGGCTTATTTCTTCTGTGAAATTGCAGCAGTGCTGACTCGGATATTTTCGGTGAGCTGTAAAGCAAGTGCTTTTGACTAAAATATCCTTTTGTCTTGGATTCTCCCCTGCAGTTTATTATTGTCTCTGGAAGATGCCTCCCCCTGTGACTTGTGGACTTTCAGCTTAATGTCAGTACTCATTAAAATGTAGGAGCAGAACAAATTTAACAGACTGGAGTTAAACCACAGTAGAAGGAAGAACTGAGCGCACCATTCCAGGGGGTTCGCTTGCTTTTAATTGATGCACACAGCTTAGGTATGGCACGTATGCATACTTTATGGCAAAGCCTCGTGAACATGTGTTAAAATAATCTAAACCCTCTCACCTCCTGCCAGGTGGGGCTGTACATATGGAGTAACTCAATCTAATTGTTGCAGGCACTGAACAGATGGGTTTTTATTGTCTTGAGTGCTGGCAGTGTGTAAGAGAGCAATGCCAGCAGGATCCTTGCCCCAAACAGCAGCTTGCTGAGACACGGCTTGCTGCAGGAAGGTTGGCTTGTGGCTGGGAGTTTTGCACAGGTCTCCAGCAACCACGATTGTGATGGCATGAATGGGGCAAGAGGATAGGTGGTTTGTGTTCATTTTGGTCTCTGAATTATGTGTAACTTACTTGCTGCCTTGTGCTTGAGCAGTTTCCAACATATCACATAGTAAACCACTCTGAGCTCTTTTCACCTTGTTGGTTTAAAACACTTAGTGGAGGTGATTGTTCTTATTCCCATTTTATAAAGGGAGACGCTAAGGCATGTGAGAGGGAACTGTTGTAGCAAATTGGAGAGAAACTGGTCACTTATTGATTCCTGTTCCTGAACAATAACCCTTTTACTACTAAAACAGCTTTATAAAGTGGAATGTGATAAAAGACAACTATGCCCTTTCCTGCTTCTGCCTGTTTCTAGCCTTCATCATGGTACTACAAACTTCGTGCATGCTGGAGTATTTGTCCATCTCAGATACTGTCAGTTTTTATTGCAGAGGGAAAGTGAACTGACTGCCTTTGCCATGCATTTGGCTTTACTCGATGAAGACAGAGATGCACTCGCTGCTGCCCAGTGCGCTGTGCTGGCATGAGCACTCAGTTGAGAGGATGAATGTGTGTAGTGGGTATAAAGTCATCCTTGATTTCCTGCGAAGGGGTAAATACCAGCCAGGTGTTACTGCTTCTCTGTTCCACTGTAACAGCATGTAGGAAGAAGTGAGCTTGCAGTGCTGCTTTTATTTTACAAGAAATGCTTGAGTATACAAAGAATATTTATGCATACTGGACCTGCAAAGTAGGTGCAAAGACCAGGCTCAGGCAGTGAACGATGGCTCAGCATTCCCATCTCTATAATAAGCTCTGCAACCTTTCTGTTCTTCCCTTAGCCTACTTTCAGCACCTCCAGAGTGCTTAATTTCACTGCTCAGGACAAGAGGACAGTGTTGTCTTAAGGGACTCTGGAAATGTAGCTGCTGTCAAGCAGGAGTGGGTATTAGACAGCTCATCTGCAATAGCTTGATGGGGAGAGTTTGGAGGTCAGAGAAAACGTGCTGAAGAAGTGCTGCCTGCCTGAGCATAGCGATTTTGCTCTCCGTGCACCTTGGACCCAGAGCAGGTTAAGGTGGGCAGGGTAGTGTTTCTTGCCACGGTGGGTGCACGTGGGCTGGAAGATGCTAGGAATTAAGGGACCGGTAGCTTAGCATTGCTGGTCCGTTTCACTTCTCGCACATGATGTTACAACTAGTGGCAAATTAAATTGAGGAATCAATTAAATCTTTTCTTTCCATGCATGCCATATCAGTTTTCACAGAAGCCCTTTCCTGTCAGCAGACTGCATCTTCAGAGGTTCTTTTACTCTGAGTTGCTCTGAAGGGCAGCACTGGTTGTTCCAGTTTATCAAGGAGTAACTCTAGGCAGTTTTTAAAGACGTAATAGAAAAAAAAAAAAAGTAAAATGTTATTACTGGCTGGAGAGCTACTGTAGCCACTGCAGAAGCAAGCCCTGTTGCAGTGAAGACGGTGAGGGGGCAAATGCAACTCACCTGGAGGTACACCTTCTCTCACCATAGCTCAAGGTGAGAGCTGCAGTGGGATGTCCCCATTCTGGGGTGAAAAAAAAACCAATAGAGACCACATGGAGATTCCCCTGCTTCTCACCTTTCAGTCCATGTGTTTTTGAGGGAGAAAGGGCTAGGAACAGTCATTTTAGGATTGGCCAATTGTTGCAGCCTCAAGAACAACCAAAGTAGAAACTTTTCACTAGTCAGAGCTTTCCAGTTTGCAGAGGACAGACTGCCCTGGGATCAGTTGCCGTTGCTCTGATCATCTCTGTCCTGCAGTCTTCTCACCTCTGTTTTTCTTGATCCTATCTGCCTTTCTGTCTCCTTTCTCCCATCTCTGTACTTCTTCCTTCAGTATTCTTTTTCTATGCTTTTCCTCTCCTTGGTTTATCTCTAACTGAAGTCTTTCACGACACTCAGTAAGTAACAGCACTGTTGTATTTTCTGTTGCCACTGCACTTTTCTGAGCTTTCCCTCTTCTCTTACATTTGAGATCAGAGATTAGCTGTCTGGGACAGAGGCTTCCGACCACTCTATTTGCACAATACCTGTTACAGTGGGACCCACTTTTACTGTCTAATAACGTGATTAATACAGCTGATACAAATAAATGATTCGTCGGCACTTCGGTTCCTAAATCAGGGTAGAACACTTTTTATTTTTTGTGCAATCATTCCCTTCTTCCCAAGTAAATAAACAAATGCAAGAATTATTCAATAAATGCATAAATATATAAATGCAAGTGTCCTAGGTTGTTCATCCTGAGGAAAATACAGGTTCATTCGCATGTCTCGACATGGCTTCTGGCATCATGGTGTTTAGGTAGCTTGCTCTCTGAAGAGTTGCATAAAGTGATGAGAAGTGTGTGGGTGTTTTTTCTGAGAGCACTGGCACGGCTAGTGTGTAAATGACTCTCACTGGGACATTGAGGAATAAAAAATGCAGAGATCACTTGTGGGCTGCCTTAGAGCACTAAGCATTAACCTCAAGACAAGGCACTGGAAGCCAGTTTTTTCATTCCTGAGCCATTGTTTCAACCTCTGTGTGTTCAGCATCCTTCCCTTGTCCAGTTCCCTTGTGACGAGCCTCCTCTTGCCAGTTGACTGCTGAACTGTGCATCTGTCAGAGGAGGCAACGTTGCTAAAGTGACATCTCTCCAGACATCTCTCTGTCCCTAGAGAACTGTGTCCCAAAAAAGCTCTGAAATTTGTATGACAAATGGCAGCCAGCCCCACTGAGGGACTTTGCGGTGTCGAAATACGTAAGTGTATGGACTATCAAAGGTTGGTTGGGGAACTGCAGTGTTTTGTCCTTTGGTTGACACTTCACTATTTCCTTGCTTTACAAATGCGTTGAAGATGCTAGTGCTTCATGAATACCAAACACGAGGGTTGTATTTTCTTTTCTTCTTTTTTTTCATCATCGATATGAAGATCTCAGTAGAGCACATCACAAATCTTTTTCAAGCACCTCAACTGCTCCCTTCCCCCTCCCCAAAGGTACTGGCTGATATCCCAATAATCAAGGCAATCACGGTGTAAAAATAAAACCTTGCCAAGGCTCAGCTGTTACATGCTGGTGTGAGAACTAATGATGGCAAAGCCGCTGTTCTATTGTCCATAAGGGGGAGACTGTGCTTAAAAGCTCTGGTCCCCTGTTGTCTCCAGGAACAAATGCCTGTGGAGTGGCAGCTTTGCAAAGTGAAATTCCAGCTGTTACTCAGTAGCCCAGGAGGCCAGTTGCCTAGAAGTATGCCCCAGGGACAAGATGGGTTTTGAGAGATGGAAGAATAGCGGAGGCATATTGGAGTAGTTGATGCAGAAAGGCGCTGATATTGCCCAGCAGCTTGGGCTGGGTAGCGATGGAATTTCTCGCAGCAGATGCGTGAGGAGGAGCCGTACCACATGCAGAGCCTGGCCTTGGTAGCGTATGCTGGGCGGTAAGAACCTGGCTACACAGAGCCAGGATCGAATCCAAGCTCTTCATGCTCCTCTGCCCCAGGCTGCCTGCACGTCCAGGAGAACAGCTCTGCAGAAAATCAGGTTGGGAAGGAATTCTTCAGAGTGAGAGAGCTCACTTAAAACAAATTAAACAGCTGAACTTCTTTCTCTAGTCACTCAGGAGTTGTCCATTTGCCTTTAGGGAAATGAGGAAGGAGACTTGAATTCTCTCTCTTCCTTAGCGTCTGTTGATTCTTACTGCAGTGGCAGCTGGTTGCTGGGTTTGCTTTCCCTGGGCGAACCCCAGCTGTGATTGCAGGTGCCGCTCCACTAGCTCAGATCCGAGCAGGGACTTGTGAGCAGGCGGCCCATGTTGAAGTGCTTCACAGCAGTGGATACAAATGAATGCTAAATCTGTTCCCTGGTAAATGTTGGAACCATGTGAGTGCACTGAACCCCTCCGAGCTGCCAAACCTTCTGTCAAGCCAGAAGTTAAGTTGTTGTAAGTCTGTGTTCCCTTTTCTTTCGATAGCTTGTAGTGCGTCCTGTAGGAGTGTAAATATGACTCCAGCCAGGCATGAAACACGCAACTTGAAAGCCACAGCGTTCGAGAGGCTGGGTAATGGAGAGTGTGATTGTGACTCATAGGACCCGCTTCTCTGGTCGGATTGAAATGGGAAGAATCTGGCCGTATCTCTGCCTGCTTGCCCCGCTCCAGAGGGAGGAGGGGTTTGGGCAGCCTGGCAGGGGCCCTGCTGAATTTGCTTTACTGATGTAACTGCCAAGGTAGGCGAGACTGTGGAAGCCCCCCTATGCTAAGTACGTACTGATGCTGTAGGAGCAGCTGCTGGAGTGACTGCCACTGTGCATGGACTGCATCTGGTATGTTGATGAGTTGTGTGGCTGGAAATGTTGCAGTGAACCTGCAGATTCTGTTTTGGGGGTTGGTTGGTTGGTGTTTTTTGGGGTTTTTTTGTTTTTTTTTTTTCCTCTCACTCCCCACTCCTTCCACGCTGTTTTTCTTTATCTGTGTATTTAAAGTAGTAAGGATGTTTCCAGGCGGGTTTTCTTTCCGCTGGCTCTGATTGGCACCACTGACTATCACTTATTGCTGGACTCGGGCACCAGCTTTTAGCTGTGATGAGGTCTGGAGAAAGCAGCTGAAAGCCCTTCTGCAGGGGGAGGTGTGGGGAGGAGGGAACCCATTAGAGTGCAACAGAGGGAGCTGGAGTGAATTTTCATGCTGATGAATATGAGAGTGAAAGCCCTGACTGCTGCTGTGGTGTAATTTGGCTGAGCAAGTGTTCTCCAGGCATTCTCACTGCGCGTCTGTGCCGAGCACTGACATGGGCTGTTCCCATCATGAGCATTTACCTCAGCAATGAGTCTCATGCGTAACATCCCAACTAGACCAGTTACAAACTCTAGCCTAGGGAGACTTTACTGTTTTGCCAATTGTCTTCTCAGCTGCACCTGACAAGCAGAGGAAGTATTCCAGCTGCAGTTTGATATTTTTTTCCCCCAATTATTATTTTACTTTCAATTTTAGATTTCTCATACTTGCCTCTGGATCCACCTAGAAGGGAAGGGGGAGTATGTTGGTGCAGGCAGCGAGAGAAATGAGACAGAGAAGTAGGATTGATCAGTGTTTCTGCTGCTGTGTTTGGGACACTGTCATAAATTATCTCTAACGATCTAAATTGGGGCTGAGGACTAAAGTCATTATGGGAAGAAGTCAAAGTAGTGGCTGCAGTGATGAATGACTACAAGTAAGAGCCAACTACAACATTTGAAACATAGTGGAGATCCAAAGCAATAAACCATCAGCTTCAACACTGGGGCAACAAAGTTCCATAGAGCAAAATGTCAGGCAATACCGATTTTGGAAGGGAGAAACAGTTCCTGAGCAGGATGGAGCAGCAGTGGCCAGGTTTGCTGTATCTCTGCAGGAACACTGAGCAATTTGCAGCCTATTCTCGGCAAGGCAGCAATTCCCTCCTCCAGAGTGGTGAGCACAGTCCCATATCTGCTGGGACAAATGCACCATGCGTAGGGCAGTGCCTGTGCTTGCAATTTCCAGTGAGCCTGCGACTGAATCTGCATTGGCCTCTCAGCAGGGAGTGTGCCTTTGGCAGAGCAAACAATACAGTGTGGTGAGGGAGGAACAACTACTTGCAGGGCTGTTGCTCCACGTGCACTGACTCAGGCTGGAGGGGAATTTCTGCTGCATCCCTAAGCTGTTCCTGAGACCTCTGAAAATTTCCCTCCTTTGTTTCAGAGCCATCATCAATCACTTCAACCCGAAGATAGAGTCTTACGCTGCAGTGAATCACATATCACAGCTCTCCGAGGATCAGGTAAGCCAGGCGTGCGATGATCTTTTTTCATGTTGACCTCTGGCATATAGGTGTTTAGGAGTACCATGCGCCCACTGGGACTGATGAAGTTACAGCAACGTGAGAAGTGAAGGTGGGACTCCTGCGTTCCTTGTTCAGGTGTGGGCAACAGGAAGAGAAACAAGGCTTGCTTTGGCCAACTTTACCATCGCATGCAGACATCTTGGTCCAGCAGATGCAGAAGGATGGGTACAAATGATGAAAATACGCAGCATTGTCAGCAAGTGTGGTTGGAGCTGTGAGGATGCTGGTGTTTAGAAAGGGGCAGGACGTTTTTGGCAGCAAATTTAATTATTGGAGAACTGTTGGGCGTAGCTTGATTTTCTGTGATATCGGGGAATTAGAACTCAGGCAACAGTTGGTAGAAATTTTCTAGGGTAATTGGATTCAGTTGTTTTAGATTTTGAAAGAGGGTGATAGGATTAGGTTTCCCTTTCTCAATTTGGCCTGGTTTGCTCTCTTCATATCCTGCTTGTATTGCATAAATGTGTAAATGTGTCTTTTTGAAAATAGGCTACTGTGTGTGGTCTCAGGAAGGAAAGAGATGGCCTATTTCCCAAAATAAAATATTGGGATTATATGTTAATCACTCTTGGAGAGGTAAATGACTCTGCAGGAGCCTGTGGTGGACAAAATAGAGAGCTGCCACATGAGCTGGGACAGTCATCCCAGACACAACTGTGTCAACACCTCTGGACCTTCCAGAGAAGGACCTTCCAGAGAAGAAACTGTGTACGCAGTCTAGGACAGACCTCACTTGAGTCACCTTGGATTGCTCCTTCCACTGGCTGGGATCCCATGCTTGTGCCTCTTAAAAGGTCCTGACTGTATCTTGCTCTGCAATTCATTTCCCTTTCTGTGGATGGTATTTTTACTCATTCCTTGATGATACCCTTCCATGCTTCCCACTAAGCTTTTCATTTATTATCCTACTTGATCTGTAATATGTAGCACCCTAAAATCTCAGGTTGAATGGTGTATTGGTGCAGTGGGGAAAAGAATGCGGACCCTACTGCTTTTTATTCTCGATATAGCTGGATAGAAGAACACTGGTTTTAATTTACTCAAATTTTCTGTATTGTTCTGCCTCTGAGAGTCACTGTACTCACAGCTATGTTTTGTGATGGTTCATCTTATCAGTCCTCATTCATTGATGATACGCTGATTGCACAACCTAGGCCCCTAAAAAAAGAAAAGCCTTTGATAGCCCAATTTGAAACTGAGGGCTTGGATAGAGAGGAATTTTGCATAGTGTTTAGGTTAGTCTGAGAAAGGAAATGAGCTTTTCACTGTCAGCTTTGTGTAGTATTCATCCCCCAGCAGTTCAGGGAGGTCAGGTTAAATCCTTTCTTCCTTGTGTGTTATTCTTTAAATAAAATCTCTAGCAGCAGGCAGATAATGAAATCAGTGCTGATGCATTGAGCATTTTGAGGAAGATGACTAGGAAGTTGAAAGACAGATTTCTCTTTTTTTCTTTTCTCCCTTCATGCTTCCTCTCAACGTAGGTGGAACATCAAACAAAGCAAGGCAACAATAGGTCCCGGTGAACTGCAGAGAAATAATGAAGATGTCACTGTGGTGAGGAACTGTGTGGTCTCAGTGAGGGTGTTTAGTCAGTGCCCTGCAATTTACTGCACAAGGAGGAGAGGGATGGAGACTTCTTGCCTCCACTTTCAATTAGCCAGTGAGCTCAGGTCTGTGTGTTGGACTGTGGTTTTCCCTCCATCAGTAGCTGTTCCATGTAGTAAGTACATGAGAGGCAATGGGAGATGGGCGAGATCAAGGCCAGGGTCTGGCTTTTGTGGGGTAACAGAATTTGTTGTTTTCATTCTGTGTTAGCTCTTTAGCATGGGGGGGTGGGGAGGTGTCGAACTTGCCTTTCTGCTGGTGCAGTCTATTTTTTTTTTCCCTTCCAGCTGTACCTTCTGTTTTCACATGTGTGTTCACTTAATTCCACTTCTCTCTTCTCTCCATAAATATTTTCTGCACAAAATCCACCTTCCTTTCTAGCCCTTTTTTTTTGAAGTATACCACATTGAAGTATTTAATGCTGACATTTAATTTGTGTATCCACACGCAGATACTACATTTGGGACTGGTCATTCTCTCCTTTGAGTTATTTCAATAGTTTCAGGAGACTGGTATTTCTTTACTGGGAACAGTTCTTTTACAATTGTGAGGATCAAACTTTTCTTTTAATGAAGCTTTCCTTCCCAGATACTAGCCTTTGGCCAGATTCTCATACGGGTGCTCATACTCCTCTGTGGTGTCTCAGAATCTCCTATTAATCAGGCAGGCATGGCTTTGACATAGCTCTATCTGAAGGGGAATTTCCAGCTGCTCTGAGTTGCTTCCAATTCACTTGAACCTGCTCAGCTTGCAGACTCTTACTGGAGCCTGTGTCAAACTTGCTGTGCTGCTCCCTGACTGTTCTGGCACCCTGTTCGTGTGTTAGATGATTTTTTTTTTAATTATTTTTTTTTATTTTTGTATTTTTAATATCCTTAAAAGTAGCTAAGTAATCAGCTGAAAGAGATTTTGCTCTATCTTTTTATTTTCCTAATCCTATTGAAGGCTTTATTACCTTGTTAATCACTAATGTCCGTTTATTACCATTCTCAATCTGTTATTTCAGTGCTTTCTCCTTTTTTATTTATAAGTGTTAATGTTAACATTATTACATGCCGAGGGAGTTTGTAGGCCTTTGAAAATGATGGACGTGGGATTGTTTTAAGGATAGACTGTTAATACCACTGTATATCTTCAGCCCTAAAGATCTCCAGGAACCGTAGTTTGAATATACAAATCTGTGCTGTAGGCAGATATATTCGCACAACTTCACGGTACAGCTTTACTGACTGTTGTGGGGTTTATCCAGTGTTTGGAGCAGACATACAGGGAAGAGACCTTTTTCTTTCCATAGTCTCTTGAGCAAAGAGTGGGAGATTCCCTGGGCTGAGCAAATGCCAGGGATTTGACGATGAGCCACCACCTCAGTCTATCAACACCATGTGATCCTTGCCAGTGCCGTTCTGCAAAGAGTCTACTTGCCAAAGCAAACTCATAATCCTTCCTAGTCGTTAGCTATTTTGACCTTGCTAATGTCTTAGCCAGTTATTGGCGTCTTCCTTCACTTGCTAATTTGTTAAACCTGACTTCAGTGTTAACTTGTGTTTTTTATGGTATTCTCCCTCTCAACACGTTTGGCTCCTGCCTGCATCTCCTTTAAGGAACTGAAAGATGCTGCACAGTCAAAAAGACAGGATTGGCCATTAACTGCCAATGTAGCTTTAGCTCTTCCATGCAAGTGATTATTCCTGTGTCTTCAAAGATGTTTGGGTCCCTTCTCAAGTCAAAGGGCAAAATAGGCTTCTGTGAAATGAATTCATAGGCTTATCTATACTTTCCAGATGACTGGACTGCCTTGTACTTAATACATTGGAGGCAGTAGACTTCCTCTGTGCCATATCTGATCTGAGAAGCTCCCAGTGTGTTTTCCAGCAGAAGCAGTTGCAGAAAACGGGGTCAAGGCAGTCAGAAAACAGCAATACAAGAGTTGTGCCAGGAGGGCCAATGCAGACAACCATAAAAGACTGACAACACAGGGTGTGAGTGATCTGGATGGGGTCTCACATCTGCCTTTTCTGGATGTGAAAGACGAGCTGTGTGTAAGAAGGCAGCGCTCTGCCTGATGGTGATGTAGCACGATTATTCTGGAGAGGCTAAAGTGAGAGGAACCCAGAACTTCTTTTGGTGAAATCTCCTCAGAGCAGGAATGTCTTGTGGTACCTTGCCAGGCAAGTCTTGTGCCAATTTCCTGGAGATGTAGGTAGCAAAATTGCTCCATAAGGTCTCATTTTTTCTTTGGCACTTGTTCTCTCTCTGTTTTCTGCTCTAAGGGTCTTAAAATTGAGATGGCAGACATGTAGGACTGATGACACCTGCTAGTCAGGAACATCTATGTGCTTTTTCTAATAGAAGCCCCTCTTTCTTCTCAGCCACAGCAGGGGCACTAGGCACCTCCATTTTGGAGGTGGCGTAAGGCTTAGTGTGAAAGCCTGTTGTGAACACCTGTACTGTGTGTGTTAGTCTGGTAACTGCAGATGGAAAGTGCTGGGAGCCAGAACAGATTGTGATGGAAAAACAGGACAACTGTATCGCTTCTGAAATTGTGACAAATGAGTGTAATTCTTGGGTTGTTCCACACTGTAATACCTTTATAACTCAGGTAGCTGCAATCCAGTTTGGTCAGGCAATCTCACAAAGCCATTTCCCTTTCCTTGAGGTCACACTCCAAATGTTGAATGCTTTCCCCTGTGCACCCCCGCTGTCCACATGGACTTTTGTTACCTGGTGGGATTCGAGGGACTAACCCAAAGCGCAGCTCAGGGAGGCTCCACAGGTGACTTGCACAGAAAGTCACAAAGGGATGTGGTTGGGTTTAGATGCCCTAAAGTATTCTAACTCTGAGCCATTCATGTCCTGGTTTATTCTGATTTCCGTAACTAGCAGCAAAACCACTGGCAGATACAAAACGCTTTGTTCTTTTTTAGCACTCCTGGCAGTGGCGTTAAGAGTTAAAAGCCTGTTGGCATGTGTGCGTTTGATATTTTTAAAATGCCGAGTACCATCAGTGCTAGGTACTACTGCAATAAATCCTCCTAATCTCTTACATTAATATAACGTGTTGTGAGGGCTCCAGAAATACTTTAGAATGGTTTTGGCATAACGCTACTTCATTTCTGAAAAGCAGTCAGCTTTGGGGTAGAAAGTGTCAAGCTTGCTAGTGCTGTGGTGCACACAGTAGTAGGAATGTGAAACTCCAGCTAAGGGGTCACCAAGGCAAAGCCCTAATTTAAAGTCATCACATCTTTGCAAATGAGGCAGGGATATTGGGTTTCATGGTCTCATTACAGACACCTATTCATGATTAATGGCTTGAAACGGATTTTATTGTTTAAATAGAAAGAGCTGAGCTGCACCAGGTGAAATTGGAATCCCAGGTTTAAGAGAGTCTTTATAAAAAGTCTTCTGGACTTGGCAAATGGGTGATTTGCCCACCTTGTTCTCTGGTTTAGCTATCTTTCTCTCTCTCTTTTTTTTTTTTTCCCTCCTGGTTTACCAGAGAAATATCCCTGCAATTTACTAATGCCTCAGACTGCTTTATGCAGTGTGCCAGACTGAATGGGTCTGATGAGGCTTCAAGGACTGATCAGCTTTGCTGCAAGGAGATTTGAAGCTGGAGGTGAGCTTTGGAGCAGTGACTTTGTGCTGTGTAGTGTCTTTTATTAACAAGCAGAATGCAATAAACTGTGCGTCATTGGAGGGGGGAGGCAATGTATGGTACGCCGTTAGAGGGACAAAAGAAGGACTTTATTTTTGAAAACACCTGATGCTAGAGAGGTGTAACCCTATTCCTAATTCAGTCCCAGAAATCCTAACAAGAAATGGGAGAAACCCTTCAATTCCCTTCTTTCAAGCTCGACACAAAGATGCTCCAGCATCCTGCCGGTTACCGCTAGTGGCAGTTAGCTGCTCCGTGTCTCTCGGAGGCAGCGTGACCCTGGATCACCTTGACTGCTCCCGGAGCAGAGGACTCTTTCCGCCGCCCTCTGTGCATTGCAGATGTGAAGGCATGTCTTGCTTCCTACCGCTTCTCTGAGCTGTCCGCTTGGGCAGATTAGGAACTGCCTCAAAGTACAAACTGGTAACAAAGTAAGTCCATTAAACTTCAAAGCAATGAGAACTTCAGTTCTCACTGCTGTTTTCATATCCCTGCGTGGCTGTTGCTGGCACCACAGGGGCTCATAAGGGCCTGAAGACTGCTGTAGTGTAGGTGACCACTGAATGTGGGGGACTTGGTTTGGAAGAGTTGCCTTCTGGAGCTTCTACTCGCTGCCAGCTGCAACCAGGTGAAGTCTCCTGGAGCTAGATAACTTTCTGTGCTGGGGTTAGAGAGGCAACACTCGGGGATGAGTTACGAGCCCAGCCTGATTCACAGCTGGGAGTGGGCTGAGCAAGAACCATAGGTTTAACTTTGTAATAAGCTCCCAGTCCGTACTGTGGAGACAAGCTGATGTTGCTTTAGTTCAAGTGCTTGTCCTCAGCCTTGGTGCATGTGTTTCACAAAACGCATCCCAGATGCTTGGTAGATTTGCTTTATGTGTGGTACTTAACTAAACCTGGAAAAGGGGCTGTGGGTAGCTAGAGGACGGGGCTGCAGGCTGGGATCTGAACTCCTTCCTAACTGCCGCTGTGCTGCCTTGAGCAAACCTTGAGCCCTGCATCCTCTGGAGTGAGAGGGCGGCTGGTGTGGAGCCCTCGGGGAGTCAGGCAGCATTTTGAAGTGCTGTGTGATCTGCTGGGGAAGGCAAAGCAACATTACGGATTGCCGTCACCGCTCAGCGCCTGTGTAGGGCAGGGAAAGCTCCACAGAGGATTGCAACAGAATGATCAAAACAGTCTGCATTTATAAAGATTAAATTACAACTTTGCACATCTACGATTAAAGGAGGAGCTGTCAACGGCTGGCTTGTGTGAACGCACAATTCAATTTGCATTTTGTAAAACTTCAGATTGAGAAGGGTTTTTAATCCCTTGTGAAACAGGAACAATAGACGCTGGCTGTTGCCAGGTGCATAATGCATATAGATACCGTGCAAACTTCTTTCAGCATCCTCAGTAAAGCTGGATTTATAGCACTATACTTCGTTGCTCTAGTCCCGAGCTCCACCCTAAGCTTCCTTACATTCAGTCATCTCTCTGCTTGGGAGTCCTAAAAGCAGACAGGCTATAGCCTGCAGTGCCAGTTACAGATGGCAATGTGGCTGTGAGTAACCCGTTCCTGGAGTCAAATTCTCCTCACAAAAGGGGACAGGCTTTGCAGTGACTGCCAGCCATGTTCCTTCTGGGGCTCCTTTAGGATAAAACTCCTGCTGTCAGAGACTAGCAGAGCAAGCTACTCTTGCTTCTCTCTGGTAGTATCCTGCTGTAACAGATGATGTTTTTCTGCCTTCCTCCTCTGGATCCTTTAGCTAGAGCTGCAGCTGTTTCCCAAAAGTGACAAATTGGGTCATCGCTCTGATTTCAAAGTGGGAAGCAAATTGAGCTTTGCAGTCTCCACGCCTCCCAGAGCAGGAGAGTAAATGCTGCTGAGCCAAAGGGTGCCGCACCTGAACAGAGCTCCACTCAGCTGGAAGATTTGGGGGTTTGGCTCTCTAACACTTGGCATTTGGATGTTAAGACAGTAAGTTCAAATTTCTTGTCCGCAGTAGGGAGCTCAAAGGCAAACCTTTCAATAGAGGAGAAGGCGGCATCTCTGATGTGTGTCACTCCCTATATTCATGGGAGATCTGAGGCAGGCAGTGGGATTGCGCAGGGAGCTAAGATGTGTCATTCAAAGACAGCAAGCCGGGGGGTGAGGGGGGATGTCCAGAGAGATGGAACTGGGAAAGGTGGTTCTGCGTCAGCCAAGTGCCAGGGGCTATAAATCAATTCCGCTGCCTTAGTCAGAGGGCTCTTGGATTCCCCCATGGCTCAGTTAAGGCACAAATAAGCTCCTGGGGAGCTGAGTACTGCTAGCAGCACATGCTGTTTCAGCAGCAGCATCTGCCTCATAGCTGGCATGAGTGTAGGTCTGTGGAAGGATATTAATTCATAGCCCTGTTTGCTTTCACCTGTTCGTAGGAGTTCCTCTTTCACTTTTTCCAAACCATGGATTTCTGTTCTCCATCAATAACTGCTTGACAGCAAGAATTGCTAACAGGGAAAGTACATGCCAGCCTCCCAGACAAGAAGCTGATGAATTGGCTTGACCCATTGTCTGAAAGTACCTAGGATTTCTGAAATAAGCTGGTGCGACCCAGTAACCATCACTTGCATCAATGTTAACTGATGTGTCACAGCCGCATCAACGTTAGTTTAAACTGGGAAGGTTTTCTCTACCATGAAAACACAGGTTAGTTAAGATGACCTCTGTCAGTAAGAGAGTAAGCATGGAAAATTTGCTGATACATCCTTAACGTTTGGAGAGTGGGGTAGTTTCTTGCAGACTGGCACCTAATAACGTTGTTTCCAGTAGCCCCTGCCATATGCCTTAGCCTCTTAGTTGGAAACCTTGCCACTAAGTCTTACTGTGTGCAGAACCCCACTAATGAAATACTGCGCTTAAGGCTTATTTGTGCACAAAACCCATCTTGGTTTCCCAAGTGTATTTTCCTCAGCAGATGTAATTCAGCAGGCTGCATTTGTTTTTGAGTTGGATGTAAAAACACACACAGAATGCTGTTAAAATCTTACTCTTGGACTTCCTGGCTTCTCAGAAAATGGTGAGTTACGGCCCGTTGTAGAAACCGTAGAGGTGGAGAAGTTCTTATGAGCGCTTCTCCTCCCACTTGCGATGGCATAAGCAAACTCCTATCCCACTAGTGACCGATTGCATCTCTGAGACAATGACAGCTGCTTGCAGTGAAATGTGACGACAGAGAAGGACACCACGTCTTTCTGGCGACAAGACTTAGTGTCTGGGAGTAGGTCAGTGAGCTGGCATGACGTGGCTAGCTCACTGTTCTTTTGCAGACCAAAGTGAGCTGCCCTGGAGCCCCATGAGCATGTTTAATACAGTGGAAAGGCAGAAATAATAGTATCATGGTGATACTGTGAGAATTTGTTTCTCTGGGCACTGCTATCAACTCCCCTCTGGTTACATTTCTTCAGCAGCATCTGTGAATCAGACCATTGCTGTTCTTGCAAGTTACACACCGATCTTTTAACTTAGGCATTGCGTTGTCCTTTGCAGCCTTCTCCTATTTCTGTGAAAATTGATGTTCCAAATCCAGGACAAATCAATCCATATGTGAATATGGAGGTCACACACAGCCTGCCCTCGGATTTCTCTCATTCTACCAGCAGTTCTCCTTCCAAGTGTTTAAAGGGAGAGTGCGCTGCGCTGGCTGGTGACTGAGTCTTCCTTTCCAGTCTTCTTCTGCACTAGAAATACACATACTCCTCCCCAAACCTAGATACTAGCCTTTGTTTAGCTGTGTCATATCGGTGGTTTGCTGGAGTTAGGCATCTGTCCAACTGGCACGAAATGTTAGCTGTTACTGTCACCCTAAGGCCTATCCGTGAAGTAGTGATTTCATGTAACAGGATGTAACACACAACATGGATCTAGATGGAGCTTCACATGATGGTATCTGCAGTGCTTTTTTGTCCCTTTCATTTCTTTAAAAAAGCTTCTGTGAGCTACAGTATAGACTTCTTCAGACTGCGTTTTGTTTGCAAGAAGTGTTCTTTTTGTTGAACATCTTGAAACACTAGGACAGGTGCAATCTTCAGCTGATGGAAACAGCAATGTGGATTTGCGAGGGAGCCAAGGTAGCCATGCTGGAACTTAAGACTTCCTGACTGTCTATTTTATTTTTTGCATCCAGGCTGCTTTGCTGGGAATTTTCTACCCTGTCGTTAATGCTCCTGAAAACCAACGACTTGATGGAAGCATCTCACTACAGACTCTTTGTTGTCATCTCAGCTATAAAGATGTGCTTTTCTATTTTAAGTGATGGACCTATTTAATTACAGTACCACCTACAAGTCGCTTTGTAGGCATAGAAAGGAAACTTAGGTCTGTTGCTGGGCTAAACTCCCCTTCTCAGAAGAATAAAAAGAAAGCTGCCTCATCCCAGCCTTCTTCGCAGACACCTGAGCGTGACACACTTTTTGCAGGGGAGAATATTAACATGATCTGAACTTAATTTCTCCAGCTGATGACAGTTTCCCACATCATCCAGTTCTTGCTGAGCTTTCCACCCTCAGTAGTGCCCAGAGGGATAATGTTCCAGGACTGCCTGAGTCCTAAAGTGCGTCTGTCATTATTTAGTATGTTGGCGTTTCAGAACTAGGACTTAGTGATGCTCGGGCCGGGAAGTTAATGTCATAATAAACATATCGGCATAAAGAAATCAGTCACTGTACTGGGACCACTGACCACTCCTGTCCCAGTTGCTCGTCATGAAGTTAGTTGTTTAGTTGAACCAGAAACTTGTGGGCTTGTCTCAGCTGCATTGCTAGCTTGAGGCACAGCCTGGACCATCCTCCTCACCCAGAAACCCTTCACTTGAGTGAAGCGTAGTTTGAAGACGGAGGCAACTGTTCTGTTGGGAGACCTGAATTGAAGCTGCCATGCTTTTTGTACATGAGATCATAACTCAGTGTGACCTCAGCTTATGCGTGTCAGGGAGAGCTTTTTCTGTGATGAGTTTAGAAAAGGTCAGGTTAAGATGTTTGAAGAAAAATGGCCAGTTGGTTTGATCCTGATCTTTGTTTAAAAAAAAATAGATACAAAAATTTCAGAAGTCAAATGTGGGGAGTGGGAGGATTTTATTTTGATAGCGTTCACCAAAAAAAAAAAAAAGGAAGAAAAATCACCTGCCTGTACTCTCACAAAAAAAGCCTTATTTTCCAGCTCTCAATGGGGTTGTGATATAAAAGGTGACTCCAGACTCTGGACTGTTAACCCCTGTCTCCAGTAATCTTACATAGTTGTACCCAGGTGCTCACAGATGGCTGCAGATTCTTCTGCCCTGCCTCCCTGCCTCTTGATACTAAGTCAAGAGCAAATGTTGCAGAAATATCTACAAAATATTTAAGATCACACCTCTCCTCTGTCACTCGTGCTTGGGAAAGGCGATCGGATCGTTCTGATGCTAGGTGACCCTCCCTGGCAGAGGTTTTAGTGCCGCTTGGGTGCTGGTGAGTGGCATTTCAGATCACGGGCTTCTCTTACTCTGTATAGCTCCTACTGTATGTTCCCTTCTCTCTGGGTATCGAATTGGTGTTCTGGCACAGTATTTGACTCGAGTTTTTCTCTGCCCTTGTTTCTTCCGTGGGGGGCTGTGTGCTATCACGCTGCTGACAGCACACGCGTTTGAGAGGATTCCTTTACATGTGCCTCTTCTGGCATTTTATGATGCTGTCTCTTTCAACATGTGATAGCAGAATATAAAGTAGGTCACTTTATTTCCTTTCTGCTTTTCTCAGTTCTGCAGCTCTTGTGATCTTTGAATTCTTTCTGAATATCAGACAGTTTTGGAGGCTCGTGACTGGGAGAGTTCAGCAGGCTCCTAAAGCCTCAATCTTGGGATTGGGCCTTAACAGGGCACTGGGGACATCGTTCTTCGTAGCCTTTGTGTGCCTTGGATACCCTGATAATTAGTGCCCTTGACATGTTTTAGAGAGATGAGAAGGAATAACAATGGCAGCTTTCCTAATGCACAGCCGTTGCTTGCTGCTATGATGCATCCTGTGGCTGCAGCCAGCCCTGCCCTCCTGTTCTCTCTGAGTTGATTGTAGCTGGCAGTTGTCGTCTAGAAGCAGTAAACCAAGTGAACAGCTCTACTTATTACCATTTATAAAAATGCGCCAAACAAAAGCTCTAGGCACAGTCACAAGTCAGTCCTTAAAAAGGAATATGGAAGGAATTGAGTCTTTCCTGAGTCAGGCTAGTTCAGGCTACTGTAGATTTACAACAAACCCCAAAACTTTAAATTACCTGAATTTTTCAACCTGCAGACTTGCTTTTGGGTTTTATTTATACAGCCTAAGGTGATAGAAGTGTTGGGGTTAAATTGTAGCACTGATTCACTGAAACTCCCCCCTGTGAATGATTCTCAGAGCTGTAATATCAGAGTCTCTGCAGAGTGACACAGAGATGTGGCCCCCTTCAGCTTCTGTCACTTGGTTTCTCAGCAGGATAAGTGTGGTACCAAATTATTCTGTGTTAACCCTGGGTGAGAATGGACCCCTGTGGTTTATCCCACCTGAAACGTATTACTTTGTGGTCAAATGCATGGAGACTCCATATTTTGTAGAGCTTATCTGAAACGTGAGACCGAGTTGGAGATGCAGAGAGACCTGGTCCATAGCTTCCCCCCGAGCTGCCTTCTAGTGGCGTTGAATTCCTGAGGGAACTGCTCAACTGATATACCTGGTTAGTTAGGAAAAGTCAAGCAGAACTTGAACTTGTGTGTATTAGTATAAGGTGCAGTTTCTTAAGAAATTTGCTTAGCAAGCATGAAATCCTCTTTAAATATAGTCAAAAATTCAGATGTGAGAATAATATCAAGAGGGCAATGCAGCAGCATTTTAGGAAGAGCAGGGTTTAAGATTCCCATTAAAACAAAAATAGTTGTGCAAATAAAACTACCAGCTGATGCAGTACAAATTAGTGGTTTTAAAATCTGGAGAAAAAGCAACTGAGTTATTAATCCCTGAACTGAAGCCCTTAAGTCCTTTTAGTGAGTGACTTCTGCTTGTCATCTAATCCCTTTGAATCATGGAAAACACAGACCCGGACTTGTTCTCTGCTGTGTAGTAAGAGGAAATTTAACCAGTGAGCTAAATAAAGAAATTGATTAATTGGCAACAATAAGGAGCTGTGTATGCACTGTATCAAATTGCTTTTTTTATATTGTCTTCCTCTAACTTCTTGGAAGACACAGGTTTGTGGGTTGCACATGCAAAAATATGCTAAAAAAACCCCCACCACCTCGCCAAGGTTTTGAACCTTCAGCTTCAAAGATCATTGCGTGGATCACCTTATATTGCTTTGGACAGTCTCTAATGGGGACATTGCTCAGCCAAGCTGAATTTATGCACTAGAAATTCAAGCTGAAATTGAACACACCTCAGAACCACGGAGTAAATCAAATCTCATTTCCTTGCTTGCAGAGAACGTGGGCTGTGTGGGCTTTCTTCCTCCTCCTCCTTCTCAGTAATTTTTATTCTACCAGGTCAGAGCTACCTTTTTCTTATGAGAAATACTGAGCGAGTGGCTTCCCTGAGCCTTATTCAAAAACCCATCAGAGCTAATAGCTTTGAAAACGTTTGATGTCCAAGAGGCACTTGGGAGTACTAAATCCTCACACAGGGATTTTTAGGCTGTAGAACAATGGTGTCCTCCAAGCACTGCAGAAATTACTGTGGAGATGATATTTCCATTACAGATCCTGCAGGTACTTATCCGGGAATATGGCAAAAGAGAAATTTAGAGACAAAGTGGAAGGTTTGGTGATCAACTCCTTATCCCCAAAAGAGAGGCATCATCTTTGCCCAAGTCTTCAGTAGTGCTGTATGTACAAATAGGTGTCATCTCTATAGCCAGCTGTTTCAGTTTAGAGCTGTGATGGCAAAGGGTGCATGTTTTTGACTGAGAGGGCAGGCATTGTGGACAAGTAGTTCTCCAGCTTGCTGCTCTGCGTACTGATTACCTCAACTTGAGGATTCAACAGCTGAAGGTGCTTTGTTTTTTAAATAATAAATAAAAAAAAAGGCATAAGTTTTGTTCTTCTCACCCTTTGGAGAGATTGGGTCCAGTGCCAGCACAAGTCACCTTTTCCTTGAATGTCAATGGCGGGCGTACAGCCAACACAATAATTTTATCTGGCCCATTAGCAATAAACCTTCAGTTTGTGTCATGTCCTTCCTACCCATCCAGCATCTGAAGCTCTGTGGAGATAACACCGTCACTCATAGAGGTAAGATGCCTCTTTTCAGTCTCTTCTCAGCCATACGTTCTGAAGGGACTTGTCTCCTGTGGTATTTTGGGGTTGTTGCTGGGAGCATCTGAATTGTGAGAAAGCTGGTGCTGAAGAGGTGGTAGGTCTGATGCTTTAAGGATATAAGCAGAAGTGTTGCAAGGATAAACACTAAGTCCCCAGGCACACAAGCCCTTTTTGTCCTCAAAATATCTTTGGATTGCAAGATGCCACTTTACTGTGGCAGGAATCCTGCAGACGTATCTATTATCTTGGGCCCTGATTGCTTCTCTTAGGTATAAGGAGAAATGACTAGAAATAACTGAGCGTCAGCAATTTTTGGTGCCTCTGTGTTTATTTCGGAGAATGCACACAGAATTCTTTCCCTGAGAAGGGCAGTAATAAGTGGCAGACAGTTTGATTTCTCAGAAACTTATGACCTGTTTTCTGTGTGTGGTCCATGCCCAAGTCTCTGCTCCCTCTCAGGTTCACCTTGCTGACCGCCTGCTGGCCAGCTATCCTGCACATCTCCGTTTCAGTCAAGAGAGCCCACAAAGTTTAGCATCTCATCAGGCCTGCTCTTGCTAGTGATTATCTTGGAAAGTGGCCTCTGTATTTCCAGCTGTCCCACTAGCCATTCAGATGTTCCATTTGAATAAACTTAGCAGTCAACTTTACGCAGCTCTGTTTTTACAGGCAAAAGATGTTTTCTGTGCTGGCCGTGAATGCTTCCAAGCATAACCGGTCTCATTCTGTTTCAGCTCTGGTCACTGCGCAGATGGAGTTCAAAAAGAATGACACATTCCAACAGTGCAAAAAGAGATAATTTAACAAATTGAAATGTTAACAAGCTTCACTCCTTCAGCACATCATATCAGAAATTATTTGGTTCTCTTATTTCTGCCCTCATCGCAGACCTTGTCCTTTCCTTTTCCTCCAGCTGTGCAATGCAGTTAGAGTAGGATCCAAAAGTGTGTCTGGGGTTTGTGAGGAGTCACTTAGTTGGGGCAGATTTGATCCCATTGTCTTGGTAGGAATTTCATCACTGTCATAATTCTTAGAAACTTAACGTGCACAGCTTCAATCTCAGTATCTAGGGGACAGTCCTCTCTGCTCCTTCTTACCTTCTCAGTTACTCCTGCTGTCAGTACTGTGCCTGGTCATCAGCACCCTCAGTGCTTGTATCCAGAATGAGGAGACTTCCAAGTTGAACGTTAGAATGTCTTATTTCTGCAGTAAGTGCCTTTGAAGGAGGAACTCCAGACTTGGTATTGCTGTTTAGGTGACCTGCACTTAGATTGACTTAAACTACTTTTGGAACTGCAGCCTTAGAGCAGACATTTTGTAACTGAAGTTCCCTTTCCACTACAGGATTTTCTGTTTGTAAGGATCATCCAGCAGTTTATAGCTGTCTGTTCCAACTCCAGATTTGCAAAAGCCTTAATAGCTAAAACTTTTATATGGGTTGTCACACAAACTTCCAAGCACTGTCCACCTTCCCTTACTCACTAGCTACCTTAGCATACTGCTACTACAGTTTTTTCTGCCTATTTGTAGCTACAGCTATTTGTATTTTGGGCTGTGTCTTTAGAAGTAATTTTTGCAGATTGGATTTATAAGTCTTTTAAAGTCTTTAAGCTGTAGTAAAGTCTTCTAGATATTGCCATGCAGGAAAGGACTCTTGGAGTCACTGTGATAAGCCTGGAAATGTTGGCTCAGGGCTCAAATATGCTCAAAAAGGCAAATAGAGAATTAGAAATCATTAGACAGGGAATAAAAATAAAGCAGGAGTACTGTGTTGTCACTGTGTAAGTCTGTGACAACCCATGTTTTAAATCTTGTATATCAATTCCAGTGCCCTTATTTCAGAAAAGATATTGTAGAACTGCAAAATAGTACAGATAATCAAACCGTTATTTGCTCATCTGATTTCTTGGCTATCCAGACTTCTTGCTCGTATTCAAAAGTTCCGGTTTTCCCTGTCTTGGAATGGACTTGAGTTAATTTTCCACATGTGGTCAGTTAATCGGGTGAGCTCTGGATTTCTTCTTTCTTGGCCTTTTCATCGCATCTCCTCAGGCCACTGAATTATTGCCTTTTATCACTTCCATTGTGCAATTAATAGCTGGCATTCTATTGTCACTATCTAATTGCTTAAATTTAAGTAGGAGCCATGGAACTGATCTTTCAAAGCTCTGCCCCTCCAAATCCATACCTTCCTTCCCCAATCCTAACTGGGTGTTTCTCTACCATGTCCTATGTTGTTTAGACTTGTTTTAAATATACAGCATCACTTGGTTTGAGGCTGGTTTTTTAGTGTATTACTTTTAGCTTTGCTGCTTCCTTTAATTAAATTTAGTCATGTTGTGCAAATCAAGAAACAAGATTTCTGATAATTAAAAAAAAAAAAGTCATGAGCTAGGGAGTTAGCATCTACTTTTTCTCGGCAAGTGTCAGACCCAGGGCTGTACTAGTGGTGTTCATAGAGGCTGTTCGCCTGCTAGTTGCTCTAAAAGCAGAAGGGGGGAAAAAAAAAAAAGAAAAATCAGGGGGTGGCGAGCTCCATGGCTTTTTGGAGCGTCTGTGTTCTCCTTTCATTTGTCTTGATCTTCAAGTCAGAGTCCTGGTGACGTTTTTTTTTTTTCCTGAGTCAGTGTCTGTAATCATTATATCCTGTAGAAGTCCGTGGTGGCTGTGTGAGGAGCACAAGCTCTCTTGGATCCCCTACTGATTCCTGTGAACCTGACCAGCTGACATAGTTCCAGAAACCTCCCGTGACTGCAGATGTTTGATTAGACCATAACCAGAATAAGCCTCCCCATTGTTTTTCCCTTGGGCACAATTAGATTTTGGTTTCTTCGAACTGGAACAGTCCACTTGCTTCTGTCGGGGTTTGATTGAACGGCAACATTTTTGTTGCATAACCTGTCTTAATCTGTTCTCCAGACAGCCTTATTCCTGAGCCAGCTGTCTTCTGGGCAAATTTGAATTTCTTTACTAAGAATGAGTTTCCTCTGGTGTACATCAGGTATCCTGTTGTCACCTCGTCAAAGCAATCTGAACTGAAAGTTGTGTATTTGAGTTCCAGCATTTGCTTTCTGGCTGCTGGCCCTAAAAGATTTTATTTCTGACCTTTTCTTAAAATCTTCAGCTACTGTTTTTTAGGTTCTTGAAGCTGTCTTTGATTTTTGTAGCAGCCTTGTGTGTCCTGGCTTCTCAGTTTGACTGGAGCAGCAGCTCACCCCTTAAACTCTTTTATCTTGTTTTGGGCACCGAGGTTACTGGTCGTACTTTGGTCAGTTAACTGGTGCTGGAGAGCTGCGTCTGATTGTTTTGTTGTGGTTTTTTTTTCCTCTGCGTTCAGGGGGGGCAAGGTCTTCTGTAAATAAAGGATTTCACCAAAGGTTGTACATGAATCACAGCATTCATTTGCTGAATGCTGGTTAGCCACTTAGGCTGAATGGGTGATATGCGGAGTGAGCACAAGGATGCTCTCTTCCTCTCGTCTGATGGTTTGGTGACAGCAGTTGATTTACTGCTGTGCTAGAATGCAGCTGGTAGATAAAAAGCTTCTCCTGGAACAGCCCATCACATTTCAGCACTTAAGTTAATTGTAAGCACAATGGGGAAATAAAAAAATTAACGGTCCGGTCCATAGCTATCTGCAGTGCATTTCAAGCCTTGGCAGAATTGCAAGTGCTCTTACGTACCTAGCAGTGAGAAATGTTTTCATAAATGCCACCAGCTGGAGATAAGGGTTCACAACTCTAAAATGGGCTGTAACTCCAAAATAGCAAATCTATCTATCTCAGGGTTTTATGCTCCTGCCGTCATCCTGGCTGCTGCCTGCCTTCCTCACAAAATTTCTAACAACAGGCGAGCTTTGTGGACCTCACTCAGTTTCTGGCGAATCTCCCCATCCAAATCTAAAAGTCTGCTCTGGAGAGTGCTTATTTTATTAATTGATAATTTTTAAGATAATTTGTTTCAGGATCTTTGACTTCTTTTTCCCTGCCTGGGCTTTGGAAGTGCCAGTGTTGTGCAGTACATGGATGTTCGTTCTCTTGGCAGGCACCTACTGAACCCATTTTCCTCCCTTGAATGATACAGAATTGCCTCCTATATTTCCTCTCGAGAGCCTGTCCCTGCAGTTTGGGAAAGAGAACCCCGAGTCCCACAGAGAGAGCCAAGTTCTTTATGCCAAGTGGGATATGCAGATTAGTATAAACCCACTGACCATCCATGAAACTGAGGAAAGCGGATTGGTCTTGAGAAAAAGCAGTAGGAAGCAAAGTACATTTTCACTCCTTGTCCTCCAAACCCAAATGGATTGAGCAAACTGCGTTTAACATGTATGGGAGTTGTCATGTGTATGTAGACGTGACTTCTTTAAATTACTCTGTAGTAAAAGTATTCATGGCACAGGCTTTCAACTACCTGACTCCTGGAGCTCCTAGCACAGGACTCCCTCGTGATGGCTATGCAGGGATGTCAAGGGTTATCAGCCACATTAATATATCCTATTTGTCTGTACCTTTTATAAGTTAAGTCCCCTGCAAGCTGTGCACACAGCTGGTCTCTGTGACCACACGTCTCTGTCATTCCTTGCCTTTGTCCTACTTTGCAGCCTTTCTGCTCCTTAAAGTTGAATCTTGCAAAGCCCTGTCCCATGAGAGCTTGGAATGGGACATTTACAGCTGCTTCTGGGTGGAGCTGGATAACAGTTTTGGCTTTGGGATGTTTCTGAAAGCTGTGTGATTTCCAGATTGGTTGGATCAGTGAGTCTTTTCCCACCATTAAATAGTTGAACACCTTAGGCTTCTAATGGATTGTGGTTTTAAAACTTTTGTGGAGCAGATAACTCTTGTCCCAAAAGGGGATGATGCCATTTCTGCTAGCAGAGTTCAGAGAACGACAGTAATTTTCTGAGTGAGCTTATAAATTATTTCTCTTTAGAAGAGGCACCTGTGGGCAGAGGAGAAAGACTGTAACTGAACCTTCCCACTCCATGGATAGAAACTGTCAACTTTGTAGGCTTGTTCCTTTAAAGATCGCAGATGTCTGTGAGATCATTGAACAAACATCTGAGCTACTGTATATTGTCTGAGCCTGACAGAATGGCTCTATGCTGAGGTGAGGAGAAGAGGGTGTGAAATGTCCCTCCTTGGTGTTGCTAAGTGAAATAATAATAACAATAACGTAATCTTTTATGTACAATGAAAACCTTTTGTCTTGTGTAGAGAAGTGGCAAGGCCTGGATTTCAATACCACTCAAGTGCAAATGTATAAAAGCAGTCCTCAGGAGGGATTTGGGATGTGGAGAGTTAACCTTCCCTCGTGTTTAGCTGGGCACAGAGTAGTGCAGTGGACACAGCAGGAATGCCAGGAGCGACTGGCAGGGACAAAGGACAAACTGATGGGCAAAGACTGTTCACTCCTTTGCTCCCAGACGTAGTGTGTCCCAGTTTAGTGCGCTGAGCAGAGGAAGATTGGCAAACACAAACTAAAAAGTGTCTGAGTAACCTGTGTGCCACGGGGTCCCTGCGCTCGCCGTAGCAGTGGAAAGCAGGGTGAGGTACCTTCTCTCCCTGTCTCCGGGCTCAGTCATCTTTGCTGTCTGCTGCTCAGCCTTGTCCATCTGTCCAGGCACTGAACAAGAGACTCCCATGAGTCCCATCAGCTTTTGTTTCTCCACAGACAGGACTGGAGCATGTATTCATGGCCCAGTGCTATCCTGGGGCTCATGGGCAGCTGCACCCACCTCCGCAGACCTTTGTCTCTCCTATGGAGTGAGACAGACCTCCTGTGTCATACTGCCCAGCATCGCTGGTGCATCCTGTATTGGTGCACTCTGTTTCATACTGTGGAGGATGGGTTTGCCCTTGATTGCAGTCACTTCATCTTTTGGGCTAGCTGAGCTTTTCACTATTGGAAAAATCCTCCTTCTGGGAATTTTTCCTGCCTTCAGGGCAGACAGGATGGTTCTTCCTGCTCTGAGAGCGACAGTTGTGTGAGCTGGTGGGGGCTGTCTCACAGGCTTAGTCTGAGCAGCCTCACACTCTCAGCCTGCAGCAGGAGAGGGTCATAGGTCCTTCACTTGCATGTAGTACAAAGAGGAGCTGCTTAATGCAGGAGATTTGGGGCACTGGAGCAGGAATGACGACATGCTGTGTATCTTGCACGTATGTGGCAAGACTATACTTGTGTCTCAAGCCCAGATCTTGCTTTCCCACAGCGTGCACCAGACCCACTCTGCATCCTCTGGATCCATAGATGCGTGCTGTAGGCACAGCATATCTTGGAAATCTGAGTTGTTAGACTGCCATAGCAACATCCTCCTCCTCTTCCTCTTAGCTTTCATGAACACGGAATTAATACTCATGGCTTGATCAGCTTGGGGTTGAGGGATGGTGTTGAAGCATCAGCACTGCATTTAGCTCCAGGACAGCTGCAAAGGTAAGGTAGTGTTGGGTCAGACGAAAGCTCTGTGCTGCTGCTTCTCCTAGGGTGGGTGCTTTTCTTGAAGCTACTGGGAGTGGGAGCTGCTTCCAGCACACGTGTGTAGCGCTGGCAGTCTTAGTGGATCCTCTCTCTGAACTTGACTCCTGCAGACAGTGAGAGGGGAAAGGGAGAAGGAGATGAGTGAAGCTGGGGTCTGGGCAGAGTCTGTTGGGAAATGTGGCAGCTGTGTGTGTGTATGTTTTTATTTAACTTCTAATTACTTAGTTATGTGCTTTGTCTTTGGCACTTCTGGGGATTAATTCTAGCAAAGACTGCAGCCTGCATCAGCAACTTTTAAGTTGCTCTGTAAGAAGTGTGATGCCATTTGGAAAAAAAAAATCATTTTCCATATTAATTAGAAGATGCTACTGTAAAATTTATGTCAATTGTCTGGCACTTTCTGTGCAAGGCAATAGCCTCTTTGTAGTCCAGGTGGCAGCAGCCTTTTCATTACAATGAGAAACGTTGCTATTCGGTTGAATTGATGAGGAAAAACACTCGGGGACTATGAGTTGCTTGTGGAGATTAGTTGGAGAGAAAAAGGGGAAGATGTGTACTAAACCTGGAGTAAACAAGCCAGTTTGAAGACTTCAGTGTAAAATGCACGTCGGGCTTCTATTACACTAGGGAAACCCTAATGTCTCTTCCATCCTCTGAGCTGAGGGACAGACTGCTGGGTCTGCTCGTGGTATCTTGGGCTTTGCCTAGGTTTCGGAGGTGGGACTGCCATCATTTCCGCCGTGGTACAGAGGCAGTGACAGCCACTCCACCATCTCTGTAGAGCAGACAGAAGGCATGTTTGTCTATCCCCAGCTGCCCTTAGCCACTATGCCATGTCCGTGCAGTAGCGCTGGTGAGGGGTTGGCATTACACGCCCCATAGCCTGGCTGCTCAGTCCTCCAGCATGGGACAGCTGGGACAGAAGCACCTGGCTTTTCTGTCCCATGAAGGCTTGCTATGCCTGATCTGGAGAGCGTCCCCCCATCCCAGCCTTGAGCCACATGGAGTTGGTGTGGGGGGCAAATGCATTTTAACCTGAGGGTTGTTGGTTTGGTTGTGCTTTTTTTTTTTTTTTCCTTGATGTGAGATTGTTCAGTCAGTTTTTTTCCCACTGCTTCTGTGTCGTGGTAGCTAATGACTGTCTTACGGGCATGGAGAGGCTTTAGCGAGGTACTGGTGATGCTGACTGATTGCATTCTTGTCCTTTCCTGCGCTGATTAAAAAGACAGTGTAGAGACCTCGCTTTCTTCTTGCTTCTGTTTTTCCTTTATTTTTCTGTCATTACCCCTGCATGCTTTCCAGAACCTACCCCCCACTGGGTCCTTTGCTGGGTGGTGGGAATTGGTGGCACTCTCTAATTTTGTGTTCTAGTAAGGCAGAAACTGCAGTTGCAGATGATGAAAGATTCTGCAGCTTAAAAAGTTACTAAGCAATGAAGCGTGCCGTGTCTGCCAGATAGATGGGCCCTAGTTCTGCGAGTTGCCCGTTAGATTTCATTGCTGGTGCAGCTCCCTCTCTGGCTTTGCTGCTAACAGTGTCTGTGTTCTCCTGGGCAGGATGGGGATCGGAGTCTGCTGCATGTGATCCCCTTGTTTCTCCAGGACAGGCTCTTCCAGATGGTCCGGTGTCTCCTGGGGAAGTGCAGCAAGTCGGCTCTTGTTGAGGATCAGTCCGAGGGAACAGCTCTGGTGTAGTAAGGAAGGAGTGTGTGTGTAGACAGTGGTACAGCAAAGCATGGTCTGTTTTGAATGTTGAGAATTTCAGGGCAGGGGCAATTAGTTCTGTGGGAACTGGTTTCGGAGCTTGTGTCCACACGAGTCCACTGACCCTTTGGAGGTTGTTCATCCAGTTTGCAAGGGAGCGGTAAGCTGGTGGATACAGCAAAGTAAGGAGCCAAAAACTCTGTGAAATCATCTTGCTCCTCTGGGTGCAGTGGCATGGCATGGCATGGCATAGGTGGGATGCTGGGGAGAGCTGCGCCTCACATCAGCCCCCGTTGGAAGCCAGCCACCCTGCTATGTTACCTGGGGGAGTGCCTCTACTCACAGGTGGTCAGTGTTACTGGGGAAGGAGAGTTATGGGGCATGGGCAGTTGTAGCTGCAGGAGGAAGCTGAAATCTGAGTGCCACAGAAAGCACTTGCTCTTTAGAGAAGCTCCTGAGAGGTTGATTTGGGGACACATACACAGGGACCTGAATCGCTAACGTTTCTCTGCAACTTCTGGAAAGCAGTCAGTGAGTGAGTGGTGGGGCAGGGGGTTAATTTGATGGCAAATTGTCTTCAAATTACAGTGGTGCAGCTCCACTGCCTTCTGGTTTGTTGCAGTGGAGTAAATGAGCGAATGTAGCCTCTATGGCTGATACAGGTAACTGCAGGAAAGGAATTCAGCAGCCTTCGCTTTTCTTCTATTGACCATGTCTGAGCTGCTTACTTCTGTCACATTACTTTTTTAAGACTCTGATCCCCCTAAGGTAACCGACAAAAAGAGATTTAGGTTGTGACTCCACTTAATTTTTTTCCATTGCAAAGATCCAGTAAAGCATTTTTTTTTTAATAGTTTTCCCTGCATGTTCTTCCTTGCAATCTGAGGAGTGTCACATGAAGCTCCTTGGAAATCATCTACAGTCCATTTTCCTCTAGCCTTGCCTGGCATTTGCAGTGGTGTTCTTCCAGCTGCTCGTGAGATTTTAAAAAACTGAATGACTAATTAAAATCTGTGTGGAAGACTCCAGCTAAAAGTCCCTTCCTTTAAGTTATTCATACTTCACCATCTTGGAATTGATGTTTTCTAGTCTCCCATAGAGAGTTCTAGGAACACCAGGTTGGACAAGACCTTGAAGGAGAAATGCTTTAATCTCAAAATTAAATTCCTCTAGTTCTTTTGTATCTGACAGAAAGGTACAGATAAAGATCTTGTGTGTTTAACGCAAAAGGGCGTTCTTCCTGCAGTAGTTTTCCTGAGCAAAAGTCAAAGCAGTGTGTAAGAAGGGCGAAGGATGATAGCACACAATCTTCTGTTACACAGAGAATGCAAGTTTTGTCATCCGTGTAGAAAGCTGATGCCTTTCAAACCTTCATGTTAGATGCTCTTAATACCTTCTGCTGCTCTTTAACCTCTTTTCTGTCTAGCAGCTGCATCTTAAAGAGCAGATGAAATCGTCTCAAGGATGGCAGGCCCTAATCTCAGTAACAGTTCCTATCCATTATAAGGTATGAAGTGAAATGATCTGTGAGTGGGTTTATCCCAGATCCCACGTAGCATTTTTTCTCAGCAGCAGCAAGAAAGGGAAATTATCAGGCAGTGAGAAGCTGCTCTTTATTTTTAACTTACCCTTTCTTTTTAAGTTCTATTTCATAATTAAAGGAGATAAGGAGTGGAAGCCAATGAAAATACATAGCTAAAGGGATAAGCTGATCTCAAGTTCTCTGCAGAGATTACAATAAGTAGTGGGTAACACAGTAGAGACTTTGGGGCCTCTTGTTCCTTCCCCCATCCTCCTCCTAGAGTATCAAACTGAGTTCTTAGCTGCCTTTCAAAGGTGACACAGGAGAGCTGATTTAAAGGATACTGCTTACAGAGCTCGCTGCTGCCCTTGGAGTTTACTACTCGTCACCGTGGTTTGAGGATGTCTCTGTAGAGTATCTGAAGAGATCTCTACTCAGAGCTAGCAAGGAAGAATCCTGATTTTTCGTGGAGAAGTGTATACATCCATTGTCTGGGCACACCCGTATGGCGCAGCGGAGTGAAGAGGAGCCCAAGGGAAGACTCCTGGGGAGTGGGATAGCTCTGGGTAAAATGCCTCCACTCTGAGTTACTCTTGGAGAAGCCTGTTCTACTCCTAACCTTTCAAACAAGGATTCTGCCCTGCAGCTTATTAATCTTGGTCAATTTGGCTTCCTCAGATTGACAGGAGGATAGCCCTCTTGATTCATGCAAGCTGCTAGATTCTTTATTGCTCAGAAGAAGGTGCATTATACTATTTCTTTCCACCCCTAGTGGATAGTTGCATCCCAGAGTAAATTATTCCTGTACCCAGGCGGCTTTCTTTCATCATTGCTCTTGGCTCTGTGATCCTTCTCGCACCTTCTGCACACAGGAGCAAGGCAGCCAGACCGTGTTTGGAGATGGCTGTCATTGCAGGGGGTTCTTCCTCTCTGCCAGTGGAGCTGACAAACAGGATTAGGAAATGAGTCCTGGAGAGGAGGCTGCATGCTCTTGCAGCAGCAGGACACTGACAGGCTGTTCTTAAATAACATTGCAAAATGCTGATTCCTACCCCTCGCTTGCCTCTGCAATGCTGGAGTACAGCAGAGCTGCAAAGAGACTCTGCTGTGTCACCATCTCGCCTGGGAACTGCTTCTGGGACCCTTTTTTACCCCCAGTCCTCATTTGGATGATGCCCTGTGGCTTCTGCCACCTCAGGTCCTAGCCTGCTTCTAAGCATTTGCATGAGTGTCTCTGTGTACCACTGCCACATGCAGAGTTTGGGGGGAAACAAGCTTTTGAAGGAACCCTAAATGGGTCTAGGTTTCCTGGAGTAAAGGATATAAGAAGACAATTCAGTCCTGTAAAGGGCAGGAGCTGCCAGCTGCCTAAAAGGGCAACTGAAGGTAGTGTTTACATTGTTGGGAGGACAAGAGGAGAAGTAGAAGGGTTCCTTATTATTCTGGTCACTGTTGTCTTAAATCCTCTGCGATGCTTTTCTTAGGATCTTTTCTGAGTTGTGATGCCTTGGGGCAGAGTCCTCTTCCTTTGCACCTTATACTATGTAGTCCTCCTGGCTGAGGCTTTTCGTGAGCAGAGGCTACTGTAATGCAAACCTCAGATGTTCATATTCTGTTTAGCTCTCAGATCAAATGGTAACAGCCTAAGAAAGAAGTTCATGTGTTTAAGAGAATTGCTTCAAGCATATGTTTTGCCCAGGAGTGCTGAGCTATATGGTTCCTGGTAGGAAGATTATCGTTACTTGCCATCTCACAAACGCTTTGAGGAATGCATTTGTCCATGCAGTGCTTTGAAGCTAAAAAGCATTGTGGGAGTCCCTCTTGGTGTTGCTTAGTTAGGAAAATGAATAGTTCAATAGGACAGGGATGTGTAACTATGAATTTGCAAGTATAGCCCAGTGCTGGGAGCCAGAGTAAGGCAGTAATGTAAGCTAGAGTGCTTTGGTTGCAGTGAAAGCAGATAGTAAAATATCTCCTGGGCAGAAAGACCTGGATTTGTGTCTCTATCTGTTTCCAAAACCAGAGACCGTACCAGGGTTGGTCTTCTCTTAGTGCCCGTCAGAAGCTTGTTCCTATCAGGAGAGAAGCGCAGTGCTCTGTACGGAAGCTGACCTGAGCAGCTGTAGAAGCTGGTGGTTTAGCAGATTGTGAATGGTGATTAGCAAGCCAGGAGGGAGGTGTGCTGGCTAAACTAGCGTTGGTAGGACCATGGGGTCAGGCAAACCTGTGTTTGCATAGTGCCTACTGTGTTACATTTGGGTGTACACATGGTAGTTAGCTGCTTAATTTAATGAGATCATGTCTACTTCTCCTAGTGACATAACAGTATTTGGAAAACTGCTGCTGTCATAGATATAGGCTCATCCACTGTTCTCATGCATGGAGAAATTCTGTAAATTTAAGGGCTGTTCCGTACTGGCATTAGGAAGACTTGAGAGCCCACCTCCGTGTTGTTAGTCATGAGCCAAATATTGGCTGTTAAAGCCATGTGTGTTGCAAAAACAGGTGCCAGAGCTGTGACATGTCTCAGCCTTGCTCCTCCTGTGCTGAGGCATCTGTGGATGCTGACTCCTCTGCTGTGTTTGGCTGTCTCTGACAGGTTTTGGAAGTGGTACGGTCCAATTACGACACACTGACCCTGAAACTGCAGGATGGACTGGACCAGTATGAGCGCTACTCAGAGCAGCACAAAGAGGCTGCCTTCTTCAAAGAGCTGGTAAGCTGCCTTGATTCTGCAGAATCAACAACCCTTTTCCAAAGCCTTTGCTTATGGCATTTGGGGTATTGCTGAGCAGCCCTGTTACTCCATTGGGCTGCCTCCAAAGGTGGGGCAGGAATAGGATCTGAACAGGCGCAGCATGTTTCAACCGATCTGAAAGCTCCCTGGAGCTCCCTGCCCGGGGGAGGAACCACCAGACTGCTCAGGCCAGCGACCGGCCCGTCAGTCTCTGTTTCTTCTGCCATGGGGATCCACTGTGCTTTGTGGTGGTATATTTGCATGGTGGAGAGGCTGACTGCTCCCACCTTGGGTTTATCACACACAGCAACTTGGCCTTTTTGCTGTTGTTAAGGGGACCGCAAAGTGTGGGACTGAGTGGAGTATGTGATGCTGATGAAACGTGCCTGCTCGTTACTTTCCTCCATCGCTCACACAATAGGGTTCCCAAGCAAAGAAAGCAAAGGCATTCCCTGGAAATGTCTCCTTTTGCTAGAGGAGACGACTAATGGTAGGAAGCCCCACAAAAATAATATAGTGAAGACAAAACTGAGCCCAAATAATTTGGGTTGGTAGTTATATTCTTCAGCAAGCCAGTTTGCTCACCCTGCTCCAGAGAGCCCTGACATGTTTCCTTGTCGGACCGCCACATCGCAGGGGAGGCAATGTTTTTGTAGTGGCTGGTATCCAAGGGGAGCCTGGTTTTCCTCACTTTGGAATCATTACAGCTTCAGTGAAGGGAGAGATCTCTAACTCTGGCAGCTTTCTCCACCAGTTTGAGAGCTGATTCTCACTCCCAGCTCTGTCCTTGCTGATTGATGAGTAAATTGATGCCTGCCCACTCTGTCACGAGTCTGCATGAGTTTGGGAATGTTATGCCTCCCTCTGTCTACTACTGCAAGCACGCCTGAATTGGTTTTGCTTCCTTCTACAGAATGCTTTTTAATGTTTTTTGGGTCATTCCAGCACTGCCTTTGGGTAGGATATGAGCAAAACCACTTGCAATCACTTTCATGCCATTTTCCTGTGCTCTTTTGTGCCTGATTTTGTCTCTCTGGCCTGCTGTTTGATACCATGTCTGGAATACACGCAAAGAAATTTGGCCGTAGCCTTCCTGTGACATGGGCTTCTCCTGTTACCTGGAAATAAGACACATTCATGTTTCTGTTGTCATCTGTTCTGTCCCAAGGGCTCCTGCCCTCCTCAGCCAGCATCTCCTTCCCCAGCCTCTCGGCCACGTGGCTGCTCTGCTTCCTGCATGCCCCACTTTCCACTCGGCCTGGCAGAAGCTCAGGCTGATCATGCCAATTGATTAAAATGACATTCTCAGTCCTAAGATCATCACAGCTACAAAACACTTCAGCTAAAATTATTTTCTTCCTAGCCCAATGTGTTGGTTTTGTTTTTTTTTTCCAAATCCAAATTTTGTATCATTTAAGAATCTGTTTAGCATAACCAGTCCCTCCTCAACTCCCTGCTGAAAATCGCCCATCCGGGTACCCCTGGGACCCTCTCCTCAAGAGCATATGAAAGCCTGAATAATTACTGTCTAAATGTGCTGATTTGACCCAGTTGTGAATCTGTTTAATCCACATTTCTCTAGATGCCCTGAGAATTGGGACCCTATTAAATGTTCTTTACTCACAGCTACAGAAAATCCCCTGCATTCCATTAAGCCGTTCCCTCAACACAGCGGGAAATCAACCTGATATGTTATGATTTGTCTTCAGCAAACTCAGCTGGCCTCCCGTCCTCCACGCTTTTTTTTTTCCTCTAGGTGCACAGTAACTGATGGCTTTATTAATTGTTCAAACAACTCATCAAAAAGGCCCTAGTCTGTCCTGTCCTCCCCATATCCTCTTCAAACCAGGTACTTGGCTTCCTTTTTGTGAGGCTTCCGAGTCTTTACTTCGGCTTCCGTCACTGGTCTGATGTTGGATAATATCCCCCTACCCAATGCATTGTGTTTAACTGCTGAGGGTTGCAGGATTTCATGGAGGGGGCAGAGTGAAGTTGCTTCAATTTCCTTCATGGGCTCTGCCAAAGGAGCAGGGCTGGTGGTGAACTACAGGTTTCCAGTATGGTTTCCAAGCTCATGCTGGTCCCATCAGGTCTTCCTGAACAGGATCTGTTTGCAAATAATTCTGTCCAGATTCTGCCTGGTTTTCTTACCTCTTTCTGTGTGATTGCATTAAAGCAAATCTGTCTTGGTGGGGAATGACACGCAGGAGCCATTTTTCTTTCTGGCTGCTTTTTCATCTCTCTGTGCTCCCATTAAGCGGGTGAGCAGAAACTTCCCCAAGCCATTCTTTTGGCTCCTTTATGCTTAGAAATCTTGTTCTCACTCCTTTGACGTGCTTTGCTAATGCACTGCTTCACTTCTCTGGCTTTGCCTCAGTGCTGCTCTTTCTTGCTAATCCCAAAGAAAAATCTGCTTTCTTCTCCCATTCCCTTTTCAAAGAAGCTTTCAAAGGCCTTCGATACTGCAGCCACATTGTGGTGGAAGGTGATGTGCAGAGTGTTTTATCAATTGGGTTTTCTGGCCTGTTGTGCTGCCTTTGAGGGGCTAAAGGAAGGAAGTTAGGAAGTTTTATAACACATTTTTTTCTTTTCCTTTGAATCCTCAGGGATGTCTTTTGAGGTCTGTGCTGCTTTGATAGAATGAATGGTTGTGAGCTTTTGGACCCTTGCGCTGCAGCTGGAGGAATGGAGTAGAAAGAGATTCAGCATCTTTCCAAAACATTTGCTGTCTTTGCAGTTGGATAGGTTTCAGCAGAGTCTCAAAATAGTCTGATTAGGGATTGATTTCTGCAAGGGAAATTACACTAATTTGACTTTTAATTAGATGTAGTAGTCAGTGTAAACCTTCCTCCCATTGTACAAGTTTCTTAAGAGCTGCTTGTTGATTGGAAACGGGTTTAATTGGTGGGACTTGCTGCAAAATAGAAGCGTCTGTACAGTGGTGCACACATCCAGCTATAATGACACAAAACTAGAACTGAATAATGTTTTCCTCATATGGTTAATGCCACCACTTCATCCATTCTTTCATTTGCTCATTGTTCTCCAGGTGATGTCAGCATTTCATGCATTTCCCATTTCTTCAGTCTGTGGCTTAAATGTGATCCAAGCTGCAATTAGGGAGGAAACAACTTTAAAAGCTCTTCTGGCCCTACTGCGCTCCAGCATGCTCCACACAAAAGCAAGAGGGGACATGTGCTCTGCTTTTACTTCCTTGCAGAATGAATGTTAAAGCTCTGAGCTGACTTTCTGGGGCTGGTTTTGACCCCTTGAAGAAGCCACTCTAGAGAGTTCTGGAGGCTTCCAAGCTGGCAGCCAGGCCTGGGCTGCCGCTGCACCACGAGGTAGGGAGGAGTCCTGGGGTGTTGCCTTGCGGATGGAGCAGCTCAGCCAGGCTGCAGAAAGCTTCTGAAGTTTATCCTTGGTACAGGCTGACACCTCCTTGTGTCACTGTCTGGTCTTCCAGCCCCAAAAGGGAGATGAGCTCTGGCTCCCTGTGCTGAGCCTTGGTGTTGGAGATAACTTGATTTAACTCTAATTTGAGCTATTCTTACCTTTTAAGCTCGTTGGCTCAGAGCTACCCTGTTTTCTCACAGCAGAAGAAATGCTGGGGAGAGATTTGTAGAAACATCAGAGTCACCTTGTGTGTTGTTATCATGCCCGCTCCTCTCCCCAGCTTGTGTTAAAGCAGATCTAAGTCCATCTAGACCATTCTTGACCGAAGTTTGTGTGTAAGCTCCTCTTGAAACCTGAATCTGTCTTTAAGTGAAAACAGCTCCACACTGGCTCCGGGTGATCTACTCCACTGCTTCACAACCCATAGGTTTAAAAGCATTTCCTCTTTCCCCGTGTAAATCTTCTTTGTCTTAAATTAAGCTGAGTATTTCTTGCCCCATCCCTGGGGAGCCAGAGAAATATTACTCACTCTTCTCTTTCTGACCTCATTTTACATATTGGAGAGTGTTTGCTCTATTCCTCCTAAACCTTCTCTTTGCAAACTAGACAGGCTTAATTTCTTGTGCTCTACCCCATAGCTACAATTTCTGCTAAGCCTTGTGTTCTCATCATGTGCCACTCCAGCCGCCCTTTCTGGTCTTGTAGAGACTGCTGCCACATCCTTCTTGGAGACCTTGATGTGTATACAAGCTGGGCATCTGCTGGTGCCTGGCCCCTAGCAGCAGTTCTTGAGGCCAGGAGCTCATTTCTGCTTGTTCTTTCTGTTGCTGGGACCCATAGGAATGCTTCTAGTCAGGATAAGGATGCTGGCTTACACTACACATAGCATCTGCCGCTTTTCTGCAGGCAGTCACATTCCCCAGGGCAGAGGACTTTCCACATCTGTTTAGCCATGTTGTTCCCCTCTTGTCAGAACTGACTGGATCGCTGAGACGGGGAGCCCTCGGTAGGATTAAGACCAAATCCTGTCGGGGGGATCAGGCTCTTGGCATGGAGACAGCCCACTGTAAACCAGTGTTCCGGACACCACTTGCAGTGGTGTTTAACATAGGCTGTAACCTGTGGTTATCCTACAAGACATGATCCCAAGCTAGTTCAGTATGGAGTAAGTCAAAAGACATCCAGAGAAGAGAGGTGAGGAGGTGCTCCAAAGGGGGTGCTTCAAGGGAACGAAGATGCATGGGGTCTCTGCCGAGCATCCTGATGAAGGAGAGTTTGTGGTTTCTGCAGACATCATAAAACTTAGAATATTCTGTCTTTAAGTGTAGACATCATTGCTAGCTTGCTGGGGTTGTTAGGGTCTGTGCAGTGGGGCTCACTGGGGTTCATTTCATAGCTTTCCCTGTTTTGATTTGCTTCACACTCTTACGCGTTCTGCCTTCTTGGGAGCTTTCTGCCCTACCCCTCTGTTTTTTCTCACCACGGCAGCAAGTGGGACCCTCAGCAGTATAAACGCTGCTAACTTGCTCTTCCAGCCCCCAGTGCTGGATTCCTCATTCTGCTTCTATGTAATTCATCCCCCAGTGCTTTTAAAAAGCACAAAACACTAACCAGGTCAGCAACAACCTTATTATCACAGGCTCCGAGTCTCTGGGAACTGTAATCCCGTTGTTTGGATGAGCTTGTGTCAGTTTTGCTTTCTGTCACTGCTGCACAGTCGCTGACACAGATGATGTTTGACTTTGTTTTCTCGTTGCCGAGTGCAGCTGAGACTGAGCCCAGTCTGGGGCCTGCGTGTTCGGCCAACGAGTCTGCAGGCACGAAGGGGGAAGGGAAGCTGCCGCGCAACAGGGCTGCCCAGCTCTGCCTCGCAGACTCGGCGGGTGACCAGAAGTCCAGGCATTGTGAAGGGATAAAGGTGTCTCTTCTTCAGAGACAGCCAGTGAGACAACTTCAAGCGTAAGGCACTCAGCACAGAATACACACAGCTGGCTCTGAACCCATGGTTTTGTGCCAGCTTGGGTGATAATTTGTGTTTGCAGCACGGTGGCATGGCCTCTGTCCTTTCCTTGACTCTCTTTGGCTCTGCAGGTTCTGGAGCAGGACAGAGGCCGTGGCACTGCGTTCATCCAGGAGAATGCTGGCTGGCACTCCAGTGGCCACTGGTGGAGGATGCTCTTCCAGCTGCAACCTGGACGTGCTCGCTTTCCCCCATCACTTTGCCCCAGAACAGGAAATACATCGTAGCTCATACATCCAAACAGAGTATCCTCTCCCATCCCTGTCTTATTTGGAATTTACTCACTGTACTGGGACGTCACTATAGACATTCCTGTTATTCCAGGAAGCAGCTAATCCTCAGGGATTTCTCGCTAAGCTGGGGTCTCGGTGAGAGCTGGCTGCAGCAAGTTTTCTGGGGCTATAACAGCATGCAAAACAGTTTCATGCTGAACCTGGAGGTCAGCAGTGTCAAAGCTGCCGTGCTTATGGAGAGCCAGGAAGAGTCCCTTGGCTAAAACATTTTGTTTTGTCTCTGTCAGGTTCGGTCCATCAGCATCAACGTGAGGAAGAACCTTGCTTTCAACACGCTGAGCCAGGAACTGCTGCTGAAGGAATTCTCTACGATCTCTTGAAGCAGGGACGCAGCCGCTGCGCAGGGCTGACCAGAGACGGGCCTGTTCGGGGAGGGACACTACAGATCTGCAGCCGGTCGCCCCTTGCCTTCCGCCTGCAGAAGGGACTGCATTTCTTCTAGGGGAGAGCCTTGCTGCTGTGTGTTTGATCCCAAAGGCTTGCGTTTCAACAGGACTGGGGCTGAGGAGAGGTGATTGGCATGTTGAGGAGGAGGAGGAAGCAATTTTGTAAGGTGCCATGGGGGTGGGCAGCCGTTCCTGTGACGTAGCAATGGGAGATTCCCTCCACAGCCTCAGGGAAGATGCACTGGAAACCTTTGTAGCAGAGCTGGGGAGAGCTCACAACCAAAATAATAAAACCACTCCAGCTGTGTGAGACAGTTCTGGGTTGAGATCGCTCGCCTGCTCTACGGGTAAAGGGCTGTTCTTTTCCGTCAGCCCGGATCAACCTGCCTTCCTGCAATGTAGGTCAAATCCACTGCCGTCCCATTGGGAATGGCTTTGGGGTATAAAACAGTTTTCCCCAAGGAGCAGGCCCTGCTCACTGCTGGCTCCTGATGTCAGAAGGTGTCACCTGAACCAAGCCATCGGATTACTGGAGAAGAAGAAATTTTGCCTCCGAGGCTGTTGGCTTACAGAGTCCAGTCTGAGCCAGTATGCAGGAATATGGGTCATCAAACAGAGCACTTTGTAACTGGAGACCAGCTCTGCTCGGGGTCACTGTTGCTTCCAGTAGCCCAGCTCATCTCTGCTGTTTCTAAGGTTGAGGGACATTTTTAGATATTCTGCTTTCATGGGGCAGAGGACAGGCTGACTCCCTCCCCCTACTCCCCTTACTGCCCATCAGAGACTGCACTGCGACAATCCTACTCTTCCTCACAGGAACGTCTGCCTTGCCCATGTTTGCAAGTGCCTGGTGACCTTCAGGAACTAAGTCGTCCCCAGTTTTTCCCGTGTGTGTAGCACGCAGTTACAATGCAGCTGGAGAAGTAGTTCCTTCGCTTTGTAGCTTGCCCTCCCGTCTTCACCAAGCGATTTGCAGCAACAGTCTGCTGAGAACTTCCTAAGGAAGAGATCCGGGATGATGCTCCAGGGCACGAGCAGACCTTTCTGCTCCAGAGCCAGTGTTTCAGAGGTGCCCAGGTCCGGCAGAGCCTGTTCCGAGTGCTGTGTCAGGCTGCCAACTCAGGAATACGCAGTGTAAACACCCACTCCCTGCTTGTGCATTTTCAGCTCCCAGCAGTGATGTTAGGGTCTGTCCTGACTTGGTGGATTGAAGCAGAGAAGTTATTTCCATCCCAGATCCACGTTTTTTTTCCCCTAGAAAACAGTTTTTTTAAAAAAAAAAAAAAAAA
>VUYV01000011.1:4723217-4742077 GCA_008711295.1 Anarhynchus alexandrinus | reverse complement strand
TTTTTTTTTCCCAAAAAAAAAAATTTTTTAAAAAAAAAAAAAAAAAAAAAAAAAAAAAAGTGCCTAGTCCTGCTCTTAGCCTCATAGGTTAGTGTGAGTGATGTGAATGTCATGCTCATTTACTACCATTTCTAGGCAAGGCTTATTCATGCTAATGTGTGTTAATTATGTTAATGTTTCATCTTTACCTGCCATGAGCATGGGAAGCTGAAAGCTGTGTCCTTGGCCACCAACTGGTCACAGCACCCGATGAAGACCGTATATTTTCCTCAGGAGCACCGAGTTCTCCCAACAGAGTATACTTTGCCTCGGCACGGAATTGTCTGGCTTTTATCAGCTAAGCCAGACACTTATTTGCTTTCCTGCCATGCAAGTGTGCGGAAACGTAGACGTGTCAGAGGGACGGTGCTTGGGAGAACAAACAGGCTCCATAAAATCACTCTGCTTGAGAACAGGCCAGGACATGTAGAAAGAGGCAGCTTCTCCAGTGGCAAATGAGTAAAAATGCATCCCGCTGCGCTGTTGTCTGTATGTGTGGGGAGCTCTCGCTAGACGATCTCACCTCTGAAGGGGGGAGTTTCTTCTAAAGGGGGTTTGAGTTCCTTCCTTAAGGTGCAGCCCCAGCATCGCTGCTGTCGGAGCACTGAGCCAGCTGTCCACATGCCTCCTTTTCTCTGATCCCACTTAGGCTGAGAGCAGACAGGTAGGTGAGAGAGCTGAGATGAGTCTGACTCTGCCTCGCCAACCTCTGGGATTTTGAGCTTTTCACTCTGGGCTCAGCTACCAAAGGTCTCGTCTCCTCAGGGGCACTCCCTTGCTGGGATGAACTGAGAACACCAGGCTGTGACTGGGAGCAGCTCCAGAGCTCAGCCCTCATCCAAGGCTGAGCTGGGGAAGATGGTGACACGTGTCCTCTTGTCAATCTGTCACCGAACCAAGCACCGTACGTGGATGTACATACAAACCTAGAGCTCAATAAATAGCAGAGCCCTGCCTGTCCGGAGTGTGCAGTGTTTGTCCTTCACAGAGGGGAGAGTGGGGTAGTTTTGGGGGTGGCCCTGTCGCTGTTTGGTGGCATGCTGGCTGCAGCAGGACAGTCGCTTGCCCTTGGGTTGTTCCTGCCTTTGCAGAGGGAGGTTGTGGTGCTGCTCAGCGGTGCCTCCTCCTTGGTCCAGGCTGCAGGTACCAGCCAGTAGTGAGCAGCCCTCTGCTTCTTACGTGCCCCTGGGGCTGCCAGTAAGGAAAATGCGAGCAAGGCTGAGAGCCTGTGGATGTGAGCGAGGGATGCAGAGATGTGCACGGTATGATGCTCACTCTGCTGCTGGTGTCAGCAAACTCCTGCTCGCAGGTTCTGCTGCGGATTTGCCTGTTTTGTTAAACACCATACTACTAGTGTTTTGAGGCCAGCTTGAACTGAGAAGTCGTCATTTAACTCTAACATTCAGCCTCAGGATGTGGCTGATGGCCCCAAACTTTCCCGTATCTGATCTGAGTGGTTGAGTGTATTTTATTATATCTAATTCATAACCCAGTCTATTATTGGAAGAGCTGTTTTTGAGGCTTGGGGAGTGTGGGGAGAAATCAGATTGCTGCCTTTAAGTTAGGCAGCCACTGCAGGGAGACAAATATTTTACAAAATAATGACCGAATTCTGGAGGAGAAAAATTGAGTTTGAGCTAAACTTTGGAGGGAGTTATTAAAAATTGATTTGTAAGTGCCACTGTGATTTTGGGTATCATCTCTTCTTCCTTAGCTCTTACAGGTCCCATTTTTCATGCAGACTTGAGAGAGAGGCAGCTCCTCAGGAGCTGAGTCTCCCCTGTCTGGGCTGTGGCTTGTCAGAGGAGGCACTGTGCCTTGGGGACAGGGTACCAATGGGAGGCTGGTGGGGGGAGGCAGCTGCGTGTGATGGTTTGGCCGCTTCTTGGGGGTGCCAGGAGCAGGTACTACCAGACCCCTGAGTCTCACGTACAGCAGGCAGAAAGCACCTTCGCCCACCTGCTCTGTTTGGTTCACAAACCTCTTCACTCTCTTTGTCCCCGCACGTGGCATGGGGGCCGTATCTCTGTGGGGTTGAGCTGCCCTCCACGTGAGCCTGTCCTGGTGCCCGTTGGGGGGCTTTTCTCTCCCTGCCTGAAGAATTGCACGCTCTTGCCCTGCTCTGGGGTCCTGCCAGGCTGTTGCACGGTGGATGGAGGGGAGGTGTCAGGAGGAGAAGCCTGCTGTGATGGGGTGAGCTATTTCCCAGACAGCACTTGCACAGGGCATCAGCCCCAGCGTGCACCATCTGCCTCCCCAGACTTCCCTCCTGGGATGGAGCCGGTGTCCTGCCTGGCACGTGGTGGGGAGAGGGAGATGCTGTGACCCTGCCGAGTCACAGCTGCCGTCGTGTCGGGGCTGGTGTGCGGCCAGCAGTCTGCGGTAAGATTTACAGCTGGCTCTTGGCACTGGCAAGCAGCTCTCCATCTCAGTGTCAGCACCAGTGCCTCCTGGATATTTATTCTCATCTCTGTTTTCTGGGCTCTGTTTTCTTGTTTGGTACTTGTTGGGAGGAGCAAGGGCTGCATCCTGTCTGTGCTGAGCAGCGTTGTGCTGGACGGAGGTTTGTCCCCGTGGAGGTGATGGAGTTTTTTTTGGCAGATTAGCCCTTGCAGTAACATGAAAGGAAAGAGGTAAAGCCCAACTTTGGAAGCTGCAGCCATCCAAAGGGGCCAGGATAAAGATGGGCTTTTCCCCCAGAACTTGCAGTGGAAACTAATTAATGCCTTTGCTGGCATTTTCAGGGGGAGGGCAGACAGAAAAATAAATGGTGAATGAAAGTCCAGGCCAGGAGGCTGTTGTTCATGCTGGTCAGAGCCCTGGTTCTCCCCACTGCAGCACAGTGTGGGTGAGCTCGGGGGGACACTGGACAAGCACAGGGGCAACCACAAATAGATGGGACAGGCAGCAGCACCCTTAGGGGAGCATGGCTGGATGCTTGCCTCACTCCCATTGTCTTGTCCCCATCCTGGAGGGCCAGGACAAGCGTAGGGTCCTGTCCCCTGCAGGAGCGACTGCTGCAGCTCCACGCTGCGCTCCCCTCTCCCAGCTCGGTGGCTGCTGGAGCGCGGGCCGGGCCATGCTCCACAGCCTCTGCTCTCCCGTGCTGTCCCTCCAGGGCTAATTGAATCATGTGGCTGGAAATTGAATCCAATTGAATAGATTAAATGAGCCGGGCTTGCCGCTCGCTGCAGCGCAGCTCAGAGCCTTGCCAGGCTGCTGCCAGAGGCTGGGAGCTCCCGGGAGTCCCGTGGGGACAGGAAGGGGCTGGGGGGGGGGGAGCTGCAGGGAGACGGGCACCCACGGGGCTGGGCTCTTCCCCTTTGACAACCATTTCATTTTTCAACCATTTCTCGGTGACGTGCAGCCTGGCTGCGTCCCAGGGCCCACGGGTCACTCTGCTACAGGCATGCACGGGTTGGGTTTTGCTCGTTTCCTCTCTGAAGCGATTAGTGACTAATTAGCTGGAGCCCCCCCCGCTCCAGGGTTCAACCAGGGCCCTCCCAGTGGTGTACAGGGGCGAGGATGCTCTGATGACCTGTGGCTGTGCCCTCCTCAGCAGCTCTGAGCCGGTTGCTCTCCCAGCGTACAGCAAGTGATGCTCCAGCAGCACCGGTCTGTGTCACCCCAGCCCCTGTGCCCTCATTTCGGCCCCTCTGCTCTGGCCATTGCCAGAACAACGGGATGGGATGGGCAACAGTGAGCAGCGTGCCAAGACCACGGTCACAGCGTGGACGTTCCCTCCCGCGGAGGTGAGCTCAGGCACGGGGCTCTGCCCTGGCAAAGCAGGAGGGCGTGTGTCCACAGCGTGGACTCGCTAATGACAGAGATGCACACCCGTTTTCATAGCAGACCTGAGCTGCTGAAAGGGCCCCTGGTGTGGCATCCCACGTGGGGTAAGTGAAGGCTGGAGACAGTATCTGGTTTCTCTTTAAATAAAAGCTGAGCCCACAGGCATTGAGCACACGAACACTTACGAGATGCTCTATAACGCTGGGAGGGCTTGTGAGACTTGGGGTATCTCCTGACTCCGGGAATGCTCCAGTCCACTTTCTATAAAACAAGTGCTTTTCTTCACCCAGATTTTGCATCTGTTATGCAGAAGTGGCAGAGAAATGTTCAGGGTGGGTACAGAGCCCGCCCAGGAGTGGGGCCGTGCCGGGGAGTCCCTCCGGGCTGGAGGCGTGGGCAGAGGCAGGTGACCGGCTATCGGCTTTTGAGGATGCAGAGTGGGATGCAAAGTCCTTTCTCCCTCCTGGGCACCCAGATTTCTCCCACCTGCTGGTTTGCATTTGACAAAGGAGGTTCCCTTTCTCCTGCAGTATTCCTGCTCGCAGGGCTCGCCCAGCAGCTTGCAGACATCTGTTCCTCCTTGAGCTCCGCAAGATTTTCAGCAGCTGAAATTTCCCCCCCAGATCTGAATGTCACAGTGGCCTCCCACCTACCCGTGTGTCTCCGCAGGGTGGGTTAACAGAGGTGGGAGCAGTCCTCCCTTGTGTGTGTCCTGGGTGATGCCATGATGGGGCATCACCTCCCCAGGACCTGCTGGTCTGCTATAGCTGCTCCCCCAGTGCTCAGGACCCCAGACCTGCACAGACCAAGGGGCTCATCTAGGTCTCGTGCCATCCAGGGTAATTTCCTCTGCGGATGTAGTCAATATTGTGGATTATCCCTGAGTGAGGCCATTTGCCCTGCCTGGAGCCCCCCCCAACCACTTGTATGGCCACGAGCATCCCTCCTCTGGGCTGGGGGGCTGGGGGCTGCACTGGGCCCTGGGAGGGGAACAGCCCCCGCTGCTGAGCTGCTCATCGCCTCCTAAGGCTGCTGTTCCCCGGCATTTTTCCAAGGGGTGAAGCTGACTCAAGGAGCTCCCGTTTCTGCCCTCTGCTCCCGGAACCGGCCCCTGGGTGCTGCGTCCCGTGTCGCAGTCTGGGAGCTGCCCGGGAGCCCTCTCTGCCGGGGGAGCAGAGATGTCCCTCACCGCCGAGCGTAAACCTGAGCCCAGCGGCACCAGGCGACCACAGCCAAAATAAGATTAATGGCATCTGCTGAGAGCACATCCCGAGGACTGCTATTGATGACCATGGCTTTAAAATACTGTTAACAGTGGATAAAGCACCATGATTTAGAGCACTCGGCAATTACATCTCTGTTTGAAATTTCCTAAAGATAGGATCGGACTCCTGAGTCCTGCTCTCTGCTTTTCCGATAGAATTAATAAGAATGGAGATATGCAATTAGACAAGGTGCAGGCTGGTAGGGCAGATCGATGACTTGTGTTTACCTAATGAAGTGTTAAATTGTGTCTTTCCCTCTTCCTATCCCCCTATAGCAGCCACAGTGGGTTTGCAAGGTTCATGCCTGGGGGAGAGCCCCCCGCACCCCTCTGCCCCAGCCCGGTGGGGTGCGGACCCCAGTGCTCCTGCCTCCTTTCCAGGCTCTTCTTGCTTCTGTGGATGGGAGCAGTTTGGGGTCATCTCTTCGTGTTGAGCCCGGGGTTTCCAGCAGGGCTCATGGGGACATGTGCAGCTGGAGCCTGGGGGGGTGGTGGTGGTCCCAGTGGGGAGCTGGAGGCATAGGCGAGGTGAAGGAATTGGCCCCATATTGCAGGGTGGGTGTCCTGGAGAGAAACAGGGATGGTTGTGGGTGGGCTCAGCTCGGTCCCACCTGGGTCTGGACGTTGCTGGTGGCAGCCTGGCAGAGCTCTGCCTGCAGCCAGGCTCTGCATCCAGTGCTGCAGGCAACACTGGAGCATCCCCAAACTTGTCCCCTTCCCCAGTTACCCCTGACAAGGCTGCACTGGCCGCATGCTGACCTGGGGACAAAGGAACGCCCTGGACAGCGCGGCTCCATGTGCACCTCCCGGCACCTCTCGCTCTGGCTCAGAGCTGTTCCCAACTGCGGCTCTGCTGCCCGGGGAGCAGCGTTAATCCCCTGCAGATGTCCTTTATCGAAGTGCTGCCGCCACTGACAATGTGACGGATGGGCCACTTAGGGAACGTGCCTCGCGCCCGGGCTGATGTGAACAAGTGATTTCCATCACGGCGAGGGCGGATGTGTGGCACTGGGGACACCCTGCCTTCGAGAGACACACAGCCCGGGGTGCACCTCCGGGTTCAGCACCCCTCGCACTCCCAGCTCGCCCCCCTCCTTGTGTCTCCTGCTTTCCCCCCTGTTCTCCATCCCCATCCCACCCCGCTGCTGGCTGTGCCAAGCCCTGGGGCTGGTTTTCGTGGCCCTGTTTCCTCTGTGGCTCTCTGCTGCTCTCCCAGAGATGAGCTCGGGGACCTGGATGCTTCCACAGGACCCCTGCCTACCCCAGCAGGCTGGATCTGGCCACCCGCCTGTCCTCTGCACTTCCCTGGCCCTGGACATTGGGGTATGGGCTTCACAGTGAGCTCAGCCCCATTTGCTGTGGAGCCTGTGCCACTTCTTGGCCAGCTGGGGCACGGCCACCCCTCCCAGTTACCCCTTGTAACTGGGATCTGGGCCCACAGGAGCCACCGGAGCTCCTCCAGTTCTCTGGAAACAGTTAATCCAGCATCGTCTGTATCAGCGCAGACCACCAGTGCTGCCTGCGGACGGCTCCTGCCCACCCTGGACCTGCTGATTGCTTTTGTGGTGAAAGTGGCCAGTGGCAGCGGGGCTGCGTGAGGCAGGAGAGCGTTGATTAAAGTCTCCGATGCTGCTTCAGTGATTTTCCCCAGCCTGGACCAGACTTTCTGCATCTGCCGCATGTCCCGGTGAGACGTGCCGCAAAGGATGCTCCCTGCACTCCACTGTGACTTTGCTGCTGTGCCCGTCCCTGGCCAGACGTGATTCCTGAGCCATCTCTGCGCCCGGTGCACCTGCAGCAGCGCCCTTGCCTGGGTCCAGGCAGGCGGGCAGAGACCAGACCCCTTCCTGCCGCAGAAAGGCAGCAGCAGGCGGCAGTGGGCTGCTCCCACCCCGCCACCCTGCAGACCCCGTCTTGCAGTGCCCAGAGAAACATTTAGGGGAGGACGTCACATTTTTCCCGAGCAGAGAAAGGCTCAAATCCTGTGAATCCTGGCAGGATGCCCAGCCCTCGTGTCTCCTGAGGAAAGGAGCTGTGACCAGCAAGCAAGCGAGCTGTGTCCCCCGTTTTCTACACTGTGGGGAGGGTGGGCTGTGTTAGCCTGGCCCTGGGGCTGCCCCATCCTATCCCGTGGTACCCACCAACCTACCCAACTTTCCCCTCTCTCCCCAGCCTGGCAAAGCATCTCTCGTTTGCCTGCAGGAACAGGAGCACTTAGCTGGGATAAAAATAGCCATGTTTGCCTCCCGATGGACCGGGGATGGCAGAAGGTGAAAACTTCCCCCGTGCAGCTCTGCTGGGCCTGCCATGTCCCTGCCAGCAGGATGGACCCGCAGGATGCTGGAGACGGGGCGGGTGATCCTGGGCACCACTCACGCAGCCCTGCCACCGAGGCTGCCTCCCTGGGACACTGCTGGTCCCCAGGGGCTGCCAAGAAGATGTGGCCGAGGATGTGATGGAGACGATGGAGGAAGGAGGGTGGGAAGGGCGAGGAGCAGCAGGATGACAAGCCCAGTGGCACAGGGGTTCCCTGGGCTGGCTGGGTTTTGGCTAAGCAGAAAGGACATCACCAGGGCTGTCCTGGGAGTTTCTCTCCAGCCGGGCTGCATGCACGGGCTCTGCGGTGGTGGCCGGGCCATGGGGAGGGCCGGGGGAATGTGTTTAGTTCTCTGAGCATTTCTCCACTGCGTTTTCCTCGCTAAATGGCTCTTATTTTTAGATCCAGGCAGTTGCTAAGCATCGCTGCCTCGCTAAGGCGGCTTCTTTCATGGCTTGACACCAAAGCACGCTGACAACACGCTGCCGCGTGAGCGTGGCCCTCCCTCCTCGCTGCTCTGGATTCCCTTTCTGCCCTGCAGCTCCCGTGGGCTGGGACTGGGACGGGGTGCTTTGCCTCCCCCCCGGCTCCTGATCCCCTCTGTCTGTCTGCATAGATCAGAAGATGAAGGGAGGAGAGGTGGGAATCTCTGGGAGCTGGGCAGCCCCCAACACGTGCCCAGGACCCCTGGCACGGTGCAAACAAGCAGCACATGGGCAGCAGCGTGACAAAAGCCCTTGGCTTTGCCTGTGGCGGGGACTCTCCAGCACAGTTCACATCTCCTGGGATGGCATCATGCACAGATGGCAGCAAATAACCGGGGGCACCAGCGGTGGGGCTGTGAGCTCCTCACTTGGCACCACCCTGCAGCTGGAAAGCCCTCCCAAGCTGTCCTGCTGCTTCACCCCTTCCCCGGGGCTGTGGGAGGTGGGGGAAAAATCCTGCTAAAGGCTGCAACCCTGCATGGGAACTCCGTGCTCGGGGTGGAGGGCGGGAGGGGACCTGCTCCGGTGCTTGGCTGCAAGCAGGTGGACTTGGGCCACCTTCCCCACATCTCTGCTGCCGTCTCCTGACCGCTGCACATCCCCTCTGCCCCTGACCGATATCCCATCCAGCTTCTCCCCCAAAGGGGGAATGCAGCAGCCACCCTGGATGGGACAGAGCTGCGGTCCCCCTTCCCCGGCGGCTCCTGTGGGTCCCAAGGCACAGCCTGGCATAGGCACCGACACGGAGGGCCTGGGGGGGCAGCGGGGGGTGGGAGTCTGCGCTCCTCCTGCTGCCCCGTGCCTCCTCCATCCCCATCCCCTTTCCCACCCCTGCGCGGGCACTGACCCCCGGGGCTCTCCCAAACCGCCGGAGACCCCACCTGGGTGCAGCCCGGATCAGCTCCTTCTTTGCTTCTTCCCCGGAGCCACCCCTCGCCGCCGGAGACAGCTCTCCCCTCCCCCCCGCCCCAAACCCGCCCGCCCCCGGCCGTGCCTCAGTTTCCCCGCGGCGGCGCGGCGCAGGGCGGCGGGGCCGAGCCGGCGGCTCCCGGGAGGAGGCGGGGAAGGACGGGAGGGAGGGGGCGGCCGTGCCCAGCCCCGGCGGCGGCGGGGAACGGGGCGGCTGCGCGCTTCTGCTCTGCCGTACCGAGCCGTACCGAGCCGAGCTCCCCGGCACCGCCGGCCCCTTCCTGCTGCTGCGGTGAGTCCCGCGGGCGGCGGGGCGGGGGGAGGCGGCGGGCGCGGGCCCCCCCTGCCCGGCGGCGGAGCCCGTTCGCCCCGTCGCGGTTCCCCCCCGCCGCTCGACGGGGCGGGAAGATGCGGAGCAAGGGCAGGAAGGAGAGCCTGTCCGACTCCCGCGACCTGGACGGCTCCTACGACCAGCTCACGGGTGAGTGCCGCCCGCCGGGGAAGGTGCAGCAGCCGGTCGGGACCACGGCGCGGGGGCGGCCCCGGGAACCCCGACCCAGCCCCGGGCACCCCCGGCCCGCCCGCTTCCAGCCCCGGCTGAGCCCTGGCCCCCCTGCCCGCCCCGCTTCGCCGCACGCCTTGCCCGGGGAGGGGTGGGCGACCGCGACCCCGGCGCTGGAGCAGGGGGACAGTCCCGGGCTTTGGGGGGAGGGGGGGATATGCTCCGCGAGGGGAAGGGGGGTTAGAATCGGTCCCAGCCGGGTGGAGGTTGCCCCGAGGCAGGTTTGCAGGGAAAAGGCCCCCGCCGGAGGCTGAGATGCTTGAATCGCTTTTGGCCACCCCCAAGCTCACTCCCTCACCGCTGCCCCTCGGGACATCAGGGTTTGGCGCTGGGCTCTCTCCACCATGCCTTGGACGCCCCGCTGCACCCTGGGGTGGCACAGCAGCACCCCAGCAGTGGGTTCCCCTGGGAACAGAGAGGCTCACCCCACTCAGCAAACCCCAGCAGCACCACAGAGCCTGGTGTCTTCTCTGCCTGTCACCCGGTGTCCCCCAGAGCATCTCCGGAGATGCTCTGCCGCCGGGATGGGGTGGCTGTGGGACAGGGAGGTCAAATACGACCCAGCTGTGACCTTACTGCATCCCCCTCCATCCTTTGCCCCAGCAGGGAATTGTCTGGCTTCCCACATCCCACCACAACATCCATCCATCCATCGCCCCTCATCCCCCACTGTCTGGTAGCAAAGCAGCTGGGCAGGAGCAGGTGACACCCCTCCTTCCCCACGTGCTCTCCGTGGATCAGGCCAAATCCTGTCCCCTTTCAGGGCCTGTGTCACAGGAGCTGTGACATGGGGCAGCAGTTCCTGCCTGACTCCTGGGACCCATGACAGAGCCGAACCTGTCCATAGCCGGTGGTGTTGGGTGCCCTCGTGCCGCAGGCACTGGCGTGTGTGCACAGGAGGCTCCCCCGAGTCCTGGTGATGCTTTCCTGCCACAGTCTAGAGTGGATTTCAGGCTTTGCTCTGGAGTTCTGAGGCGGTGGTGGTAGCAGGGCAGGACCCCTGCTCTGCCTTCCCGAGCAGCCCCACACGTGGGAAATGCTGCTTGCTGCCTGCCCAAACGTGCTGCAGGGAAGATATTTTTGAGCTGTGTAGGAACTTGGAACCCACACACAACTTTTGGTTTCTCCGGTAACTTTAAAATGTCCATATGGATTTAAATCAAACTGAGGTTAAAAATAAATTCCAGTCTCTCCGAGGCTGAGACCTTTTATGCCGGTGCTTACTCCTGAGCCAGCCGTGCAGCAGGAACCTGGGCGAAGGGGACCCGTGCCGCTGTGCCAGCCCCTGCCCACGGGGATGAGGCTGCTGGGAAGCCTCTGGGGCATAAGGCTGGAAATATCTGCCCCATTTCCCAGCGTAGGAAACAGAAGCTCCGAGAGGGCACATCACTCTTTTGCCACTGCTGTCAGGTCGCTGACCTGCTAGGGCAGAGCCAGTGGTAATACCGGGTACCCGGGGAGGGAGCTGGTCCCGGTGGTACCCATTTCCCCCACGTTGGCTGAACACGCCAAAGCCATCCCTCCCTGTGCAGGGAAAGTTGTTTTTCTCCCAGAAAGAGTGTGGAAGTGATGCAGTCGGGAGGAGAGGGGATGCAGACTTAGATCTGGGGAGGGTTTAACAGCTCGGGCCCCTGCCTGCTAACCTGGTCTGGGCTCTCCCAGCTCCCCGGGGATATGGTGAGGAGCCGGGACCCCCGTGGGGCTATAGCAAAGCCCCGGAGTGGAGCTGGCAGTTCCAGCGTGGGCTTAGCCTCTCCCTGCAGATGGGAGGGTCTCTACCAGCACCCGCTGTTTAGTAGCTCAGCCCTGCTTGGGGACAAGCATGGGCAGTTTGGGGTGTTCCTGCAGCCTTGGGGACCCACATCCATCAGGGTCTATCAGGGTCTGGGGGGACATCTGCCATGCAAGAGCTGTTAACCGAGAAATGATTTGATGTCAGGTGATGCAACAGCCCCATGGCAGCTCCAGCGATTGCTGATGTGCATGGGGACAGCAGTCGGTCCTGCTGCCTCCCCATCACTCCCCAAAACCAGGGGTGGGGACGATAAGACCCCCATCTATGCATGCCCAGAGAAGGGTTAGCAATAACCCCTTCCAAAAGGAGGAGAAGGGCTAAAGGGAAGCAGGACCCCCAGCCATACACAGCGTAGAACACCCCCCCTCCCCACCTTCCCCAGTAGCACATTGATTTTTAAATTTAAAGAGCTGCTGAAAATGGGGGTGCAGCGACAGCCCCCCCCCTCCCTGTCTCCCCGTGGCATCTCCAGCGGTGCCAGGCCACCCTGGTCCCCGGCCGGAGCAGCCGTGGGCTGTGCGGGTGTGCGGCACGTGGATGTGTGTGTGAGAGGCGAGAGCGCCCGAGTGAATGAAAGCTGCCTGCGTGTGAGCGGCGGGAAGAGCTCTGCCTGTGCCGGGGAACCCTGGCTGTGCCCGGCCCCGCTGCAGCGCCGTGGGGCGAGGGCAGGCATTGAACGTCCCCGGCTGCTGAGCCGGGGCCTGGGAGCCCGCCTGGGTGCTAAGGAGAGAAATGTTTAGGTTACGCCACTAGGAAATTAAACCGGTCCATTTCTGGGGTATTTAGATGACGCTAGCGAGAAATAAAAGCCATCCATAAATTACATTATTCCTCCAGCCCTCTAATGACATGAGTGATTAGTGTGCAAGCAGAGCCCGGAGCCAGTGTCTCGGGACTGCTCTGGACATGGCCCTCCGTGCGAGAGGCATGGGAATCCGGTATCGCTATGCCCTGAGGAACGCAGGTACTGTGTCCCCAGCCCCAAATCCCGGCAGCGCGAGAGGTGACGGGGGCTCGGAGGCACTTTTCCCTCCCTCCCGCCGCTCCACAGGGGTGTGCGGGCAGTGGGGCTGCCCCAGCCCCAGTTGGGGAGCAGGGGTGGGTGGCCCAGGGCCCCATCTCACCCCGTGGGACAAGCCTGTCCCAGCGATGCTGTGTCCTGCGAGCGGAATGGGATGTGCCAGCACAGGGTCAACACCTGGGCTGTTTAGGGTGGGTTAAACGCTTAGTTGTGTTTTGGAAGGATGAAGGATTCACTTCTGGGGCTGTTGGTCCCCCAAAAGGGGTTAGGTGGCTCACTTTTCACCCCTGCTTTATCACCCCTGCTTTCTCCGTCCTGTTGTCATGTTGTGGGGTCTTGAGCATCCGCTTTGCTCCACCCCAAAGGCAGCCGCAGCGTTTGCAGTGGGTGAACAATTGCTATAGAGACCGTCTGCAGAGCTTTGGGATCCTCCTGCCTCCCGAGGCACGGCTGCTGGATGGGGACTTCCCTAACTCTTAGCACTTTGAGCAGCCCACCCAGTGAGATGAGAAGCATAGGTACCAGCGTAGCAGCAGCATCTGGCTGAGCTCTCCTCCCTACCTGGAGGGAGGGTGTTTCAAAGGCGTCTCTCCCGGTGGCAGTAAGAAAGAAGAGACGGGGCCAAGCGGTCCCCGACAAATGTGCTGAGGGGACGACGGGTCAGTGGGGTTGACAGGAGGACAGTGGGAGCCGGGCTCTGGTCCCTGCTGCGGGGTAAAGCTGAAAAGCTGTGCCTTGGCGATGCGGCTGCTGCGGGCAGGTACCAAGTGATGGGCAGATTTAGGGCTGCGCCGGGGGCTTGTTCTGCTGCCAGCAAACCCGGCGGCTCCGTTGTGGCTGCTCGCAGCCCGTGATCAGCCAGGCGGGAGGAAAATCTCTGCGAGCTTGCCGTAGCGCAGGACTTCCACCTGCAAGGGGGATAATTTATTTCCCAGGGCGTGGAGGGGGTGTCAGTGCTAGCCTGTCCCAAATAATAGTGTGTGTAGGGGGAAGCGCTGGGATCTGCAGCTGGAGGATGGAGTGACGGGGCCAACGGGGTGGGAGTGAGGGCAGGAGGCAAGGCAGGGGCTGGATGGCGAGTGTGTGTGGCAGGTTGTGTGCCGTGGCTGCCTGCTGCGGTGGATCCTGGGGAAGGGGACTGTGCCTGAGACCATGGCAGTGCCTCACCCGTGCCCAGACAATAACTCCTTCTCTTGCCCAGTTGCTTCCTCGAGCAGCACAGGAACACCCCTGGGTGCACGGTCCTACCCACGCGGGTCTGGCAGGGCCGGCTGCCTGCATCCCTGTGCCCAGCAGCACGCGTGGGTTGTCCCGTCCTCCTAGATGCGGTCCCCAGGAGGGGTGACACACACTGATGTCCTTCCCCCGGGGGGGTCCAGCCCATGGGAACAGAGTGTGCCGCCCGTCCCCCTGCTCCCCCGCTAACCTGCCTCCTCCGCACTGCTGCCGCTGCCCCACATGTCCCCCCTCTGCTTGCTGCTTCTGCTCCCGCTGCCCGCAGCCCGGCGGTGAGGCTGGGCTGGAAGCTGGACTGACCCTCAAGCCAGGTCCCCAAGCCCCCCAGGAGGTCCCCAGTCAGGGTGGGGTACGGTGGGGAAAGGGCTCCCGTGGGTTCCCCTCTGTGCCGAAGCGCCCTGCCCTCGACGGATGCTGCACCTTCCCGGGGTGATGGGAGCGTTGCCTGACTCTGCCGCGTCTCTGTCTGCTGTCTCCCTCTCTCTGGCATCTGTACCCCTCTGCCTCTTCCCTCTTTGCTGTCCTGGCTTGTCTGCAGCCCCTCGACGCCGACGAATTCCCCTCTCATGGGGTGTTGTGGCCTCTCCTGAGCGGAGGCTGAGATCCTGCCAGTGGGGAGGTGGGATGCTGCTCTGAGCCCATGCCGGGGCAGAGCCACATGTGGGGCAGGGGGCACGGGGGACGATGCTACTGAGTACTGCTGCCCACGGGCAGGTTGGATTTTGCAGGTGGAGAGGCCAGAGCTGAGGTTTTGGCAGCCGCCGCTGCATCCCCGCAGGCAGAGGCAGGTCAGAGCTCGCGGGGAATTGGTGGCACAGGATTAATTGACAGGAAGTTCGTGGGTTTGGCCGGGGTGGTTAAAGGGCTGATTTCTGCAGATGCTGATGCATAATGCATGGGCTGTCGCAACTTCGGCCAAGGTGTACAGCTCCTGCTGCACAGGGCTGGCGATGCACGGGCAGGGAGGGGTTTGCTCTTTTGCCATCCCCAGAGAGGAGTTTTTCCCTGCAGCTGGCTGCGTTGCAGCCAAAGATGTCTGGATTCAGTGGTGCTGCTTTCCTGCTGTGTGCTGTGCTGGGACCAGTTGGCCCCAAAGTCTTGGGAGCTGGGATAGGAGGAGGTTTTGGGGGGCTGAGCAGAGCTGGTTCCTGGAGCAGGCTCTCGTTTCCCCCGGGCTGCATTGGGTCCATACGTCCTGGTTGGAGCTGAGCCTCGTGCCCTTGCCTTATAGCTGGGGCATCAGAGGGTCATGCCAGCCCTGAAGGATGGGAGAGACCCCATTAGTGGCGCTGCCCTCCCCCTCCCTCGCTGGCTCTGTTCATTAGCAGTGTTTTCATTAGGAGAAGTGGTTTGGTTTTGTTTAAGCCAAATTGCTGTGCTTGGGAGATGATAAATCCATCTGCTGGCAAATCGCTCTCCCGCCACCGGGATGGATCCCAGCCCTGGGCTTTAATCGTGCTGCAGATGAATGAGCCTCTAGTGAAATGAATCTCCCTGCCATGCCCTGCCGGGGGGGCTGAGCCGGGCAGGCCGCCTCCCCGATGCCATGGTGAGGGTCTCCGGCTTGGGATGGGGGATCAAAATCCTCTGCTAAGCGTTTGTAGAGCCCTGGGGGTGGTTATTGCGGAGCAAGTGAACTGCTGGGGCTGGGGCTGGTGCAAGCGGCTTCCCTGGGAGCAAAGGGGAAGAGGAGCCCTTTTCCATGGGGCAGGGGCTGCGGGTGGGTGCAGGGGTCCTGTTCAACCCACCGTCGGTGCCAGGGTGCTCTGCCGGCAGCCGGGGCTGGGTGAGTGCCATGCCATGGGAGTGAGGGGCAGGATGGTGCATGGGACAGGGCTGGAGATGGGATGCAGGGGATGGAGCATCCCTACTCTCGGCGATACCCTACCGAGCGGCTTTGCAAAGGGGATGTGGCAGCAGGGCTGTGCGGTGCAGGAGGCTCTTGTTGGGGTCTTCTGTCCCTGAGCTGCTGTGGCTTTGGCTGCTTCTGGCTTTTAAGTAAATTTGGCTTCTGCTTCAAATGAAAACGGGTGGGTGCAGCCCCCCCCCGGGGAGCGGTGTGAGTAATTATCTTGTTTGGAAACGGAGCCCTGCGGGAGGGGAACTGGGGGCAGGATGGCTGCCGTGTCGCTGCCGGGGATGGGGCGAGAGGGGGACTCTCACCTTTGCTGCCTCTGAATTTGGGTCTTCTCAAACGTTTCCTCTGTGGTCCAGACAGGGCAAGTCACCTATGGACACCAGTGGGCGGGGGTGTCATGTACACACACGTGTGTGCCCAGGCTCTCACGGCATTGTGCCTCCCCTGCCTGTGGCTGACAGCAGCCCCCAGGGTTCTGCTCTGTCTGGCTCTAGGTGACTTCAGCCCCATTTTGGCAGGAGCCACCCAGCTTTTGAACCTGGCAGGTTGGCGTCCCTCCTGTTCATGCAGCTGGCACCCCTCCCGACCCTGGGACAGCGTTAGCATCGCTGCTGGGGGCTCTGGTGTGTGGCAAGAGGGTCGATGTTCCTCCCATGCTGCTCCTACTCACCCCATCTGGGGACATCGGGCACCTGGGGATGTCGAGGTCCGGGGGACATACAAAAAGGTGCCCCAGCTCTGAGCACAGCTACTGCGGTGCCCATCCAATTCCTGTGCCAGCCACATCCGCAGCGAGCATTTTGTGGGGCTGTGCCCTGTGCGAGGTGAGGGCACTGTGCACCCTTGCACACAGATGAGTCCGATCCATGCTCTGCTTAGAGAGCCCTGGGCTGTACCGGAGACCAGCTGGTGGCTTTGTCCTGGATGGGAGAGGGTGGTGTGGGGTCTGGCTGACCCACGGAGAGGCCTGACAAGGACAGCGCCACAGCAGCGGTGGTGCCCGGGGGCAGGCAGGGGATGCTCAGAGCCCTGAGGGTCTGTGCCAGGCTGGCAGTGGAGATGGATGGCTTCACCTGCAGTCCCTCTCCCGGGAGCAGGTCAGAGACAGTGATGGAGTGACTAACTCTGCAGGTGGGCTGCTGGCACAAATCTGCTGCCACGGCTCTGCTGTGCGGAGACGGAGGGACTGACTGGGCAGGACGGGACCCCCCTGGGCTGTCCTGCTGTGCCCGTGGGCTACCTCCCGTGGCAGTGATGTTCCTGCTGGGAAGGGCCTCGACAGCCTGAAGCAGAGGAGGTTTCTTGGCAAGATGCTACTATGAGAGACTGGCAGGACCGTGTCACTGAGCCTCCATGGGGCAGAAAGGGGGACCCTGCTCCTGGCTCCAGGCACTCACCCTGGCAGCAGGGCTGGGATGCATCGGCTCCTTCACCTGCCCTCTTCCCGTCACCAAAGCCATGCATTTGGACACCAAAAAAGCACTTTTTAGGGATGGAGCATTGTTGACAGTCTGACCGGGATCTGAGCACCAGGGAAGAGGGTTTCCCAGGTGTCTCCCTTGGCTCTGCTTTCTCCCATGGTCTGGCTGGGGAAGGTGCAGCCCTGTGGGATGCAGGGAGGCACCAGCAAACTCATGCATCCTTGGGTCACCCTCAGACCCAGCAGGAGCCGGGGAAGAGCCATCTCGCTGCTCTCACCCGGTTACTGCGGCCCATCCAGCCGCAGCGGGGTGAAATGAGAGCCGGCCTGCTCGCTAACGAGATTAGACAGGCGAGCCACTGCTCCTGCCCTGTTTGGTTAATCGCTTCTTCCTAGATTGAATTTTTTAAAATTGCGTTGCTTACAGAAAGCCCCTGAATGGGTTTAAAGGCAATAATCCACCCAGCCCCTCTGTCACTGCAAGGGTCCCCCTGGGACTATGTGGCAGTGGGTTATTGAAGTCCCCGGTGTGTCTCCGTGTGTCTCTGGTGTCCCCAGGAGGTCGCTGGCTGGGCTGGCCGGCCATTGACAGCTCTTGATTTACTCCAGGAGGAAATATTGATGAATTTTTAATGGTGTGATTTAGCGTAGCCTCCTGGAGGTGAGAGAGGAGGGAGAGGGTCAGGCACTGGTCTCTGTGTTGCACCCTGTGTGACAGGTCCCCTTTGCCCCTCACTCCTGCCCCAAGGGCTGTGGTGGGCAGCTGCCCACCCTGCCCATCCTGCTGCGCTCCTGGGGGCACGCTGGAGTTTGGGGGGCGTCTGGTGATAGGGCACAGCACCCCAGCTCTGGTTGAACCTGCATGGGGTCTCAGTTCCCTGTGTGACCCTGCAGCGGGGAGGGACAGCCACTGGCACTGGGTTTTGGGGTCACAGCACAGGTTGGTGAGCGGGTGCAGGGCTTGGGCAGTGTAGCGAGGGATGCTGTCATATGCTGTGGTTCAGACTGATCCTGGTGTCCCTTGGGGACATCTCAGCCCTCTCCTGGGTGGTGGGATCTGCCTTTAAGTACCTCTTTTTCCCCCCCCAACTCTCCTTCCGAAAGTCACGTCTTCCAAGCCCAGCCCCTGCCCTGTGCCGCTCATGCTGACCCGAACAAATTTCCCCTGTCGCCCGCCCTCCCCGCTCACCGCCCCTCCGCCGTGCAAAGTGAGTCACTCCCAGGCACCGGGAATCATTCATGTCATTTCCCCCTTTGCCGCAAAGTCATTAATGCGAGTGGAATAATTTGTTGCGTAACGGAGAGGATCAGCGGGAGCGCTGCTCCGGCGGGTGATGCCTGGCCCTGGCTCCCTGCTGCCTCGGCCACTGCTGCCCCGGGAGAGGGCAGCTCGGTGGGATCGCCAGCTGGGAGCATCCCAGGTCTTGCTGGGGTTGTGATCCCACGGCCGCACTGTGCTGGCAGCGATGGTGTCAGCTCCCTGAGATGTTTTCCTGAAACTGCCGAGTCCCGCCTGGACCCTGGCTGGGTGGAATGGACATGTTTGTGGTGGCCTCAGTGCCTGCTCACCCTCACACAACTCCTCGGAAGGGGCTTGTCCCAACTGCTCCGTGGTGACACGGGCAAGAAGCATCCCCTGCACTGATCAGGGTGTGTGTTGTGGCACCCTGCGTCCCTGCCTCATCCCTGCCACGTGCTACTCCCGCTCCTCTGAGCTCCCCAAAGCCATGGGGTTGCAAGCGCTTCCCACCAGCAGCCGAATCCCTCCCGGCTTCTTGCTTCAGAGCCGGGGACCCTGAGGCGCCCCAGTGGGGGTGCAGGCTGTGTGGGAGGGACCCTGCATGGCTCAGGGCCCCCGCGGCCCCAAAGGACAGCTCTGCAGCCCCTCGCAGCGAGGTCCCGGCCGGCTGTTGGTCCTGGTGACAACAAACCCATGCACGGGGTGCAAACCCCGTCACGGCCGGGGCTCCCTCCCGGGGTCCTTGCAGCCTCCCAGGCAGGGGGCCCTCACCCAGCCCAGCCCAGGAGTGCGGGTGCTGGGAGCCCTTTCTGGAGTGATGCTCGCTGTGGTTGTGGCAGATCAGGAAAGGTGGGAGAAGGGCAGGGAAGAGCGCTTTAGTTGTTAAAGGGCATCACGGAGGCTGCCCCCCTTCCCCCCCCCC
>VUYV01000011.1:4703848-4723078 GCA_008711295.1 Anarhynchus alexandrinus | reverse complement strand
TCCGATCTCTTCTATCCCACGCTCAGCCGGGCATTAATTTAAAGACGCTGCAATGGGAGAGTGGGAGCCTAAGAGGATTGGGCTGAGAGCAGGAGGATTTAGCGAAGGGACGGGACGTGCCTGGGGCTGGGGGCTGCACAGGGAACAGCAGCATCCCATAGCGCAGGATGGGCAGGAGGTGGCCGTGCACCCCTCAGGACTGAGCCACCCCGATGCATCCCAGCTGTGACTGCAGTGGTGCCTGGTGGCTCCCAACAGCACCTGGAAGGGGACGCAGGGGGTGAAGCTCTCCCTGTCCCCAGGGAGAGCACTGCTGCTGGGCAGGGAGGGGGCCGTGGGCTGCTTGCTCACAGCGTGGCCGTGTCCCATGTCCCACTCCTGCCCCTTGCTGTGTGTGGGAAACAGGGCAGAGGTTTCAAACGCAAGCCCGGAGGAACCCAGCGGATGGGCGTCGTGCCCGGCTCCATGGGGGGCAGGCAGAGCCCCTCCAGGGTGCCACATCCCAGCGGGGACTTTGTCCCCTTGCTCCAGCTGGGCAGCGAGTCCCCTCGGTGCAGAGGGCTGCCCCGGAGCAGCACGGGGAGGGAGGAGATGGTGTTTAATATTTCAAAGTGACTCATGGAAAACCTGCTGCTCCCCGGGGGCTGGTCCAGACAAAGCATCCCTGGGAAGGAGCTGGCATTGGGGCCACTCCAGCCCAGTGGGAGCTGGAGGGGGAGGCTCTTGGGACCACATCCATCGGGGCAAAGGGGCCTTTCCCCCTCTGTTGCCCACAGACCTGAGGGTCCCTCCTCTGCCCTGGGCCACAGCTCCAGGGCAGGGATGTGTGTCCCAAGGGACTGCGGTGGCTCCCCAGCCCCACGCCATCCCACGCCTCCCTCGGCTCTGTTTGTTTTCTCAGCCCGCCCTGCTGTAATTACAACCCGCTGTCACCCTCCAGATAATACGTCTTTCCTTTTATCACTGCTTAATTAAATAACCGTGGGGAAGTGAGGGGCTGGTAACCCATTGTTTGCCGGCATGAACAACCCAGTGGCACTGGGGAGGTCTCTCAGGGCTGGCGGAGGAGCTGGATGGGGAGGGCTGTGCCCTGGCTCAGGGGGAACGGTTGAATGCGGGGTACCTGTGTGCCCCTGAGAGGGATGAAGCGCTGATTTTGTTGTTCACGGGCACATCATCTCTGGCACAGACACCTCCAGGCCATCCCTGAGGAGGTGCCCCTGCTGTGGCCGGGTCTGTAATCCTCCCCTCGGCTCGGAGCCGTGCCCGCTGCCGGACCGGGAGGAGTGTGCAGGCAGGGTCCCCGCTGCCAGGCCAGCCGCCTCTGCCTGCAATTAGTTGGTGCTAATGAGTGTCCCTGGCAGCCACTGCTGGGTCAGTGAGCTCCGACAGAGTATCTGCCAGGCGCTCCCCCCATGGGGCCAGACACGTGGGTCCCACTCCATGCTTGGCAGAGCATCCTCTGTTGTGCCGTTGGTCCTCAGCGTGGACATGGCTCCCTCTGCTTTCTCTCCATCCCTTCCCTCATCCCTCTGCTGTCTCCCCACCTTTGTGTCTTCCCCAGAGGCTGGTCCCAGTTTGGGCACTGGCAGTGTTGCACCTCCAGGTGCTGCCCCTGTGTCTTGCTCCCCCGGGTGTCCTTTTCTCCTCATCCCAGCCACCCCACAAGGTGCTGTAGCTCCAGAAATGGTGTCTGTTACGGCGTCCTTGGGAGCAAACAGGATGTGGCCCTGTTTAAAAACGCATGGGCGGGAGCGCTCCCCAGAGCACTGCCTGTCCTGCTGTGATGGATTGGGGAAAGGTCTGATCTGACGGGATTTCCATCTACCCGAAACAAAGCGCCGCACTGAGCTGCTGCAGGGCAGCCTGGCCCGCCCGGGGATTGATGAACGTCCCCAAACTGTTGCCAAGCTCCGAGGTTTGTGTTCGCCTGCAGCGAGAAACCAGATCTTTTTGCAGATGCGATCCCCTCCCTCGCGGTGCCGAGTCCCTGTGCCCCGAGCACCCGCCGTGGGTTGTGCGAGCGGCATCTTAGTGTCGGTCTCCTGGAGGGTGGGGGCAGCTCTTTGCATTGGTGGTGAGATGTAGAACACGTGTGGCTGGGGTAGACTGGAAAACGTCCCCCAGTTGGGGACTGGCCTCCCAGAGCTGTGGGCAGCCCTGGGTGTCGGAGACCTGGCTTGGAAACGATTGGTCAGGGGATGGAGAAGTTTGGGGGCATTCTGGGGCTTTGTGTCAGGATGCTGTGGGGAGAGGAGCTCCCTGCCCACGTAGGGGTTGTGTGCAGGTAGGGGGACTGTTGGGGTGACCTGCAGGCTCGGAGTGCCTCTCATCCCGGTGGACTGCCTGTCCTGCTGCCTGCCCTGGATTTGCATCTCAGGAACCGCTTTGCACAGATCAAAGCCTGAAGGCACCTCTCATCTTGGCTTACCTGGGTCCCGCCTGCCCCCCAGCCCGGACCATGGGGGAGATTTGGAGGTAATCCTTGCAGACTGGATGCTGCTGGCTAATTATAGCCAAGCCTCTGGCTTTATGGGAACCACGGCGAATTGTCCCTTGAGCCCAGGCAGCGATGGTACAAATCTGCTGCTAATTAGACTTGAAAGTCCTCCCGTGAGCTCAGGCGCAGGATGGATATTTGATTATTAACATATTTATTTCTGAGCCTCTCAGCAGGTCTTGCGCTGGGAGGCTGTACTCTCACCCCGAGTAATTGCCAGGCACATTTATTCCTATCAAGAGTGCTTGGGGGCTCCAGGGGAGGGGGCGAGGGGGGCTGTTCAGCTCTGTGTGCTCATTTTTTGGGGGTGTCTCACCAAGGTGTGTGCAACAGACATCTTGTTGATGCTGGGGAGGTCCTGGGTGGGAGCACAGCCCCCAGGCTCTGCTTTGTGCCTCCCGCCAGCCCCTCTGCCAGGTGGGATGCTCCTGACCATCATGCCCAGGTGGGGAACCCAGGGATGTCTTTTCCCACTTGCTCCCGGCCCCGTTGGCTCCAGGCACTGGGTAGGCAGTGGGGAGGTGTGAGGATGACCCAGCAGTGTGGAGCTGATGCTGAGCACTGCAGCCCAGCACAAAGCTGCCTGCCACGGCACCCCTGGGGAGAGCATTCCTCCCTCTGGCGGAGGCAGACAAACTACGATGGAAACACTGCCTTTGAAACAGCCAAAAATAGCTTTCCTGTCCCCAAAATGTCAGTTTAAAAAGGCAGTCTCCGGGGGCTCCCCCGGGCTGGCAGTGGGCTGAACGGGTGCCCTGGAGATGCCGGATGGGTGGCCCTGCTGCCCCGTGGGGCAGGGAGCGCAGGGCAGGGAGCCAGAGGGCTGAGCCATCACTGCGGGTACAAGTGGGGAGAGGGTCAGTGCTGGCGTGGGGGGCCATCACCCGGGCTGCGCAGCGTCTTGGGTTGAGGCTGGAGAAAGGTGCAGGTGGGCTGTGGGCTGTCGGAGGGGCAGCGCTTGACCTTGTGTATCTCCCCCACCCTAAGCCCCTCAGGACGCCTCAAGCCAGGTTGTCACCCATCCAGGGGTTTCAGGCCAGTGCTGGGGGCTGTTGATGTGGGGACAGGTGAGGAGCCGTGGGTCAGGACACAGCCCCATCCCCAGACCCGCTTTGCTCTCCCTCCCTGCTTTGTCGCGGCGTCTCCCCATGCAGAGAGGGTCCAAGCCAGGGAGCAGGGGGCAGGCGCCTTGTCGCAGAGCCAGAGTTATTAATAGCAGCAAATACTCTCATTGCCTTCAAGCCAAGTCCGTTTTGGGGGAGATTCCTGCCATTTGAAGTTCGTTTCCCCTCCCTGGGATCCCTCGGGCACCTTATCTCCCTCTCCCAGCTGTGCAGCCGGCGTGTGCCGGAGCCCCTGGATAAGCCGTGGTGCTAATAGCCTTTCCCGTGCCGCTCAGCCTGGCGGCGTCTGGCTGGGTGATGGAGGGTGCCCCACTGCCTGGCCCGCAGGCAGCCCCACGCTGCCTGCACATGTGGGAGCCGAGGTCGCATCCCAGCCTGTCCCCGCTGTGTTTCCTCCTGTCACCATGCCGAGCCGGAGCTGTCGGCAGCCGAGAGAAGCGCTGATTGCAAGGAAATTAGCCTAGTGCCGTCTCCCATTTATCGGAGCCCAACCTGTGCATGATTGCACGGGGAGCGTTAATTTGTCACCATCACTGTGGCTTGGCGTGGGGCGGTGAGCGTGGTGAGGCTGGAGGGAAGCGTGCCGGGGGGTGGGAAACGGAGCAGCCTGACGGGATGCTGAGGGCCATGTCCTCCCTGGAGGACAGATTTGGGAGTGGGGCTGGCATCACTTGTGGCCAGGCTGAGATTTTTCCCAGCCTTGCAGTTCAGGAGACTCCGGTGAGGCTTGGAGTGGGAGCTGGGACAGGCCTGGGCATGCAGGGTGCTGTGCTGGGGATGGAAACCCCAGCTGATCCCCGTGGAGTGCCATGGGCATGGAGCAGGGTGGGCATCCGAGGGGCAAAAAATGCTGGTTTGGGATAAGGAGGTGCTGTGGCTGTGTTGTGCCCCCGCACGAGCCATGCTCCCCCAGACGGTGATGTCCCCACTTGCGAAGGCTGTGCTCTTTGGAGGTCCTGGAGCTGTACTCCTCTACTGCCCAATATATCCCGGGCACCCCCAGAGCTGCTGCGTTTTGCAGACCCAGCAAGCTCAGAAATGGCCCTGGATGCTCCAGGCAGGCGGTGGTGTCCTTGCTTACCACTGCTGTCTCGACATGTTGGTCCTATAACCAGGTGGGCTCAGCTCCTGGCTTGTTTCCCTTCCCTGTGCCTCAGTTTCCCTGCAGATGTTAGTGCTGGTCTTTGCCCTCCCTTTGCAGGGCATGGAGGGTCTTGGGGTGCACCCCAGGAGCCTGTGTGGGAGGTGATGGAGCCTGTCCCTCCTGCTTTGTCCTCTCCTCCCCGCTGCTTGCTACCCTGTGCGTGGGGGCGATGAATTATTCACGCCCCATCGCGGGGGGGGTGGTGGTGGGGTGGGGTGTGTGTGTCTGCGGCTGCCTGCGTGATGCCAATGGGGCTGACATGCCGCCGAGCACAGAGAGCTTTTCTGTGTAAATCCCTGAAATATTTAGCAGAACTGACTTAAAAAATACGGCTTGGGAGGAGTTAGTGCCTCAGGGTAACCTGTAGGGCTGGGGGCCATCATGAGGGGTGATGGGGGTAACGGATACATGGGGGTGGTCCCTGGGGGACTCCAGCCCTGGCCTTTGCCTGACACCCACCATTCAACTTGCTGGTGGAGCTTGTGTCTGTCTGTCTGTCCGACTACCCATCCGTTGGGTCTTTCTGCTTGTCTCTGCTGTCAGATGGTGGGGGGGACCCTCATCCTTTCCCTGCATTGCAGGGGTGCTTTGGAGCCCGGTGCCGGGCTCAGCCCACCGGCTGGGGCATGTCCTGGTCCCCAGCCCAACGCCACCAGCACCAGGCTGCTGCCCCATCACCCGCTGCATGCCGGCTGCTGGCAGGTGGGCACTGCGGGACCAGTGCACAGCATTGGGCCGGGCTCTTTCCCTGGCAGCGCTTTCCCGAGCAGACGGATCACGTCACATGCATTTTTTAACAAGATCCATCGGCTGGGAATGAGCCGAGCTGTCGCCGCAGGTTTGTGATCAAAGCCAGACGTGCCCTGGCAGCCCTGGGGGAAGGTGGCCCTGCACACCACCCCTCTCCATCACACAGCCCATTTACGGGCATTTATCCCAGCAGAGCAGGTTGGGGATCCGGCAGTGTCACAGGCTGCAGGTGTGTTGCCCCTGCATCCCTGGAGGTACCAGGATAGCCAGTGCCCTTCTGCCCTGCATGGTGTGGCGATTCCTGACCCGAGCATCTGAGGATGGGGGCAGCCACAATGCAGAGCTGGTGCTGCTCTTGGGCTTTGTGCACAGCCCTACACCCCAAAACTGCACCTTCTCCTGGGAATCAGAGTGAGCTGGGTTTGCTGGCAGCCAGGGTAAGGTAGGAAAGAGTTTGTGCTTGTCCTGAAATGTGTTTTGGGCCAGGTTCACAATGGAGCAAGAGGAAGTAAGGGATGCAGGGAGCTGTAGCCGGCTCTGGATGGGGAGGTGCATGGAACCAGCTGGCTGTGCCACGGTGGGGCTGCTCTCCCTTGGCCTTTGCAAGCTTGCCCTTTCATGGAAGTTCTCGGCAAGGTAGGAGCCGTGTGCTGCCCCGTGCTCTGTACATTGCAGGGCCAAACCCCGGGGTGAGTGGCCGAAGGCAGCGTGGGCTCACGGTTAGAGCACGCTGCTCCTCCCAGGCTGTCTGCCCTCCTCTGAGCCTTCCTCCCACCTCCTTGCTCGGTTTGCTCTTGTCCCCCTTGCCTCCCCGGCGCGGTGGGGTGGCGGGCGCCTGCGGTGGGCCCATGCAGCACGGTTGTGCTGTGTGTTTCCCTCTGCAAACACCAGCAGAGCCCCCGGGCTTCCATGCGTAGTGACAGCACATCCCATGTCAGAGCCGCTGCAAATCCTGCCTGCTAATAGCTATGCAAATTACCTCATTAGCTGCCTTATTTATTTTCTCTGGCATCACGTTTTCAGCACTTCCCCGAGTCCCGGAGGCTGCGGGTCCCCAGGGCTGGGAGGAGGCAGGAGCAGGAGCAGGAGCAGGAGCACGACCCGCAGGCAGGGCTGGCTGTGTTGAGCTTTCCTTTGTGGGTGACAGTGGTGTTTGACTCCCATGGAGCTGCACACCCCGACATGATGTGTCTGGGTCCAGGAACTCACATGGCTCCTGCAGTCCCTGATGTCAGGATGTCCCCCTCCTCATCCCTCGGTATGCCCTGGGTTGAGTCTTGCTGAGCCCTCCCTCCAGCCAGGAGCCACCCTGTCCCCCCCAAGCAGCCGTGGGTCTCGCATTGCTGGGATGTGTATGCCCTCTATTACCCTAAAAGGTGACTGCTGGATTTAGGTACAGAGAGAACAGAGAGTCTGCCCAGTCCCTGTGGACCTGAGCGGTAGCTTGAGGCTTGGCACAGGGCTGCAGGGTGCCCTGGATCCTTCCCACCCTGATTTCCCTTCCTCATTAATGGAAATGTGCCTCTGTCCGACCCTGATTGCCCTGCCTCCTTGAGGGAGATGTTGTTGGCCGATGGTCTGGCAGGGCTCTGCCCTCTGCCAGCCCCAAGACGACCCCAGAGAGCCACCAGATGCCCTGGATGGGGTGGCCCTGGGCTGGTCCTGTCCCTGGGGTGTGTGGCCCGGGCTGAAACACTTTGAAGCCCGGGCACCATCCAGGGCTGGCACAGGCAGGAATGGCCCCCGAGCACCAGCCCAGCATGGTGCCCCTTGGGGATGTCCGTGTCCCAGGGTGTCCCTGCCTGTGCTGTGTGCGTACACAAGCGTGTGGCTGCCTGCAAGGATAGCTGTCTCCTGGTTGTATTTTCCAGGGGTGTTCACATGCCCATGACACCCATGACAGTGGGACGGGCTTTGCACAGACAGAGGGGACCCACGTACAAGCACCGACCCTGAAGACCTTGATCCAGCCACCCTGTGGGCTTGTCTGTGCCACGCTGAGCCGCCTGCCAGCATTGTGTCTGTTCCCCCCCAGCTTCTGTTTAGCTTTTATTTTTCCCCTTCTCTTCACGGCTGTGCTAATGAATATTTCATGGCCAGGAACCAGCGTGAATTCCCCCGGCTGCTCCCTGCCCCCAGCGTTCCCACGGCAGGTACCAGCCCAGATGTCGGTGGCTTAGGAAGGATGTGTCTGCCAAGGAGCCATCTCAGGCGGAGAGGACCCGGGCAGGGAAGGAAGCAATGGCTCCAGTGTGGGCAGCTGTGTCGTGTCCCCCTCCCCAACGGTGCTGCCACTGTCCCTTCAGCCTGCAAGTGACTGCCAGCGGAGCGTGGTGGCCGCATATCCGCGCACGGATGGCCGTCCCGCTTCCCGTGCATCCTTGCACAGACGTGCACGGCCTTGCCCGGGTGGCCGTGCGTGCCTGCGTGCTCCGACACAACAGCACGTGTGTCCCCTCCTGTCCCCCGTGTGCCACCAGCCGCCACAGCCGTCTGAATGAACCATGTCCCCGGCTCACCTCCCCGTGGCCCCGCCGCGGCTGCTGCGCTGTGCCGGGGCTCCTCTTAGCGTCCGGCGGCAGCAACGGCACCGCGGCGCGCACACACCGTGGGTCAGACTGTGGCACCCCACAGGCGTTGCGTGGGCTGCCCTGGGGTCCCACGCATCCAAGCTGCAGCCCCAAAACCTGCAGGCGTGCAGCAGGGATTGGGGTCAGGGAAGTCTCCCTGAATTTGCCATTTATATCCTACAGCAGGAGGACGGGCCAGTACCCCCAGTGCAGGGAGTGCAGACTCGGCACTGGGAGGTGTGGGGCAGCTCCTCCCCCTGCCAGAGCCAGAGCACCTGGGGGAAGCACAGCTGGAGACAGCCTGGAGCCATGGTCTTCCTCCTTCCCATTGCTGCAGCTCTAGCAATGCTGTGTCCCCTTTCAGATGCTCAAAATATCCCTTTGGGAAATGATGTCCTTTGCCCTACAAGGCACTGCGGGGACTGGAGTTCTGCTGGGGCAGGGGCTTGGGGACCACTGGTCTCCTTGTGGGGGCAGCAGGTTTGGGAGAAGCCCAGGCAGGGCGAGAGGCTGCCTGCAGGCACCCTGCAGTGGCACCCATGGTGGCTGTGACCCAGGTGACAGATTGTCTGCAAGAAAGTGTTTCTAAGAGTGGGCTCAACAGCCCTGCTTTGTGGCTTGCTTTTGATTTCTGCTGGATTCCTGTTTGTCTTGCCGGGGTAGAGATGGGTCAGCGACCAAGTGGCTTTGCTGCCCTTCTGCAAGGGCAAGACATGCCGTCCCTGGCGCCAGCCTGAGGAGCATCCGCTCGGAGGGAGCCCTGGGAAGGGGGCAAGCCAGCTCACGTCTGTCTGCGATACACCGTCCTTGCAAAATACTTGCTGCAGGTTGCTGGGTGCGGAGGGAGAGGACAGTCCCCTGGCTCAGTGCATGTTGTCCCCATGAGCTTCTCTCCGAGTTAGTGCACAAGGATCTCTCTGAAAAGCCAACGGCCAACCCAGAGAGGTGATACTCCTTTGGAAATCACCACCTGGTGTCCAGGTGGCCGTAGCACCCAGGCATGCTAGCAGGCAGCCAAGCCTGGTGTTGGGGCAGGTGACATCGGTGCTGGGCTCTTCTCTCCCACCATGTCCTTTCAGGCTGGAGTGGGGTGGTCTACGCATGCTTATAGGGGGGAGATCAGCTCCCCTGTCCCGCATGGCCATTGCGACCAGGGTGCACAGGACAGCACTTGCATCTCCCACCTGCCTGGGACACGCTGGGATGGAGCAACCTTCCTGGCCGGGTGGGATCTGGCTCCCAAGGAGCTGGATGGCGGTTTGGGGATGGATATGCAAACTTTGTTTGCTGTTAGGTCCTGCGGGCTCTGGCACCCTCCTGTGGCTGTTCTGCCACCTCTCCTGTATCCCACGGACTTTTGGGATGCTGCGGCTGCCTTGGGCTAAGTTGTGCTGGCTGGTGCCCGCGGTGATGCCGCGGAGCCAGGTCTCACCCTCCCAGCATGGGGAGAGCTCTGCGGTTGCAGGATTTGGCCTTGTGTCACACAGCTCGTGGGATCTGATCGTTGCAAGAAACTGTCCCAGCATGTTTGTGTTGTGGGTTTGAGCCAGGAGCAGGGCTCCTGGATACTGTAGATAAGGATGAGGGTCCTAAACCCCTCACCTGTCCCTGGGAGGTGGCAGGAGGGGACTGGACACCACTGGCAGCCCAAATTTCTGAGCTTTTGGCTGTGGGCAGGTGGTCTGCAGCGGGTAGGTTCAGTTGTTCAGGTGTTGCATTCACAGGCTGGCCCTGCAGCTGTGCCTCTGCTCTGCCTCGGCTTGCCTGGGCTGTCCTCTTCCTCCTGCAGGACCGATGTCCCTTGCAGCCCTTCCCTGTCCTGGGGCTTAGTGAGTGTATTATTGTAGGGTTGCAAGCTGTGCTGTGTGTTGTACCTTGCTGTAGGGTGTCCCAAAACCTGGCTCAGTCCTGCAGCAACTGGTGCAGCATCCCCTGGTGCCTGTCCCCGCCACCCCGGGGCACTGTCCAACATGGTGTGGGGGCTCTCTGTTGGGGGGCTGCCCCCATTTGCAGAGGCATAGCCAGCATAACAGACAGGGAGGGCTCGGTTTGGAAGGGATGGCCCTTCTTTTGAGGAGCAGGGGGTGAGGTTACCCCACACCAACCCCTGGGGGGGGCTCCTGCCCCTTCCCTTGGGGCTTCTTGTTGAGACATTGGTAAGGTGACTGTTTCTGGCTGGATCACGCCTGCACCCCCTTTCCCATCCCCGAGGGAGCAGAAGCTATATTTTCCATCAGATCTCTTTTTCTCCACTTCCTCCTCCATTAATAAGAGATGAAGCTTATGAGATAATAGAGCCTGGATGGATGCAGAGCTGAGAGATCCTGCTGGTGCGGGGTGTGGATGTGATGTGGAGAGGGAACTGCAGCTGGGAAAATGGGACTTGGGGAAGGGATGTGGTTGCCAGTCTGCACAGAGCATCTTGGGCTGGCTCTGGGAGCAGGGAAATCCCACTGCCACCATGCGCCAGACTCTCTTCTGGCTCTGACATACTGTGCAAGCTAGCAACTCACTGCCAGGCTGAGCTTTGGAGCGAGCAGCTCTCAGCCCGGGCGGTCTGGGAGTCTGACTCCTCTTCCTCCCATCCTTGCACTGATCCTCGTCTCCTCCCCTGTGTGGAGCTAGTGGGAGTGGGAGCAGATGCCCGGGGATGCAGACTCACGCAGTGCCGGAGGACTGATGCCCGGGGATGCAGGACACGCGCAGTGCCGGAGGGCAGATGCCGGGGGATGCAAGATGCTCGCAGTGCCGGAGGGCAGATGCCCGGGGATGCAGGATGCTTGCAGTGCTGGAGCGCTGTCGCCACAGGGATGCAGGACACTCGCAGCACCGGCTGGCTGGAGCGGGTGGTTGGTGCCCAGGGATGCAGGATGCTCACAGGGCTTGATAGTAGGAGTGGAGGACTGATGCCCAAGGATGCTGGATGCTCTCTGTGCTGGCTCCCCTCCGGAAGGAGCATCCTTCCCTGCTCTTGGAGAGAGGCGGCCCTGGGATGCAGCAGTGCCTCATTGGTCAGCGGGACCTGTGGAGTCTGCGGGTTGCCATACCAACCTGCCTCTGGTTCCCGGCCAGCCGGGGCGTGAAGTGCCGGGTCGAGCTGGTGGCAAGGGGCGGACCAGGAGCCAGGGGCAACCCGGGGCTCTGCCAGCCAGGGAGGTGTCCATCCGCCTCTCCCGGAGAGCCGGCTGGCACCGCTGGGCTCCCCAGCCCCGAGCATCCCTCTGCCACTACTCCCTGCAACTTTGCTAAAGGAAGGGGGCCGGCAGGCTGGCACAGCACGGGGGGGCTTGTCTGGGCACCCCGCTCCCTCACCGAGCTTGCGGCCAGCTTTTGTGAGCCTAAGCCCTGGTCGGGGCATCGTCTCCGGCCCCTCTGGATCACAGCCAGCCTGCACAGGAGCATCCCAGCACAAAACTTCCCGGCTGGCTGCCTGCCGCCTGGGAGCGGGGCCTGGCGGCTGCCGCGCTGCCGGGTGCTGCCTGTGCCCTCTCTGCCGGGCTGGACCTGCCGCTGATGCCTGTGGGCTCGCTCCGGGCAAGGAAAGCTCTGTGCTCCCCCCGGGCATCGCCTGCTGCTCGGAGGAGCTGGGGGGCTGTTTGCCAGCCGGGAGGGGGTGCGACTGGGTCCCTCCCCAGCGCTGTGAGCTGGAGCCATGAGCCACTGCCAGCAGCGCTGCAAGAGGCATCTGGGCCGGGTGATCCGCTTCTTCTACCAGTTTGTCACTGGGACCCTCTCCCAAGGTAGGTGCCACCCTTGGGGGGGAAGGGGAGCTCTGTTTTGTGGGAGGAGGTTTCTGTCTGGTGGGCTCTGTGGGGTTATTTGGGGAGGGGGAGAAATGCTGTTTAGGTGCTGAGCAGTGCTGAGCGATTCAGCCCCAGGTGGAGGGGATGCTCACGGGAGGCAACGAGAGCCCCTGAATGTCCCCTGTGGGCCTGGGGTGACAGGAGTGTTTTATTTGGGGAGGGGACTGGTGCAGTGAGAAAACTGCTGTGGAAATAAATCACAGCTGGTCCGACCCTTCCCTGCCATGCCAGGCATCTGCCTCCACTGGGGCTGGGGCTGCGCCCTCCATCCGTTCATCCGGAGAATCCCTGGGTGTGCGCACGGGCTGGGGCAGGGACACACCCTGGTGCCTGCATCCACCCGTACTCGTATCCTGGGATGCTGCTGGGTCCTGGGGACAGACCAACATGCTGTGACCCCCCCAATTCACTGTCACAGCCATGGCAGGACCCGCCAGCCCTTGTGCAGCCCAACCAGCTGGCCAGGACCCCCTTTCCTGGGTTTGAGCCCAGACCCACCTCCTGACCCCAATGGGCACATTTCAGGGAGGTCATCATGTGCCTGTGCATGCTGGGACCCTGGGTGCGTGGCTCCTGCCCCTCTCCCCGTGCCCCCATCCTGGGGGCAGGTTGCCCTCCCCATAGCCTGGCCCCACCGGGGACCCCCAGGCTACCCCTCTGGGCCACAACAGTGCTGGGGAGGGACGTGCTGTGCCGGGAGTGCGGGGGAGGCTTTCTTGGGCCAATGTGGCAGCGTCACGCCTTGGAGCGGGGCTGGGACTTGCACCGCCTTCACCGGGGCCCAGCCTGTCCAGAAAAATCCTCACAGGCTCTGTCTCCTCCTCACCCGGGGAAACCCCTTGGTCTCCCCAGCCTGCGCCCGTCATTGGGACCAGGGGATGGCAGGGGCACCTTGGGGATGCTCTCGGCAGAGCACTGGGGGCTGGGACACAGGAGCAGCATCCTCCCTGTGAGCAGTGTCCAGCTGCTGTGCCATCTCCCTGCCCATGGGGACCCAAGCCCTGCGATGGGGGGTCGCCTGGCCCCGAGAAACCCTCTCTGTGGGCCTTTCCCATTACTTTGCAGCTCCGTGGGCCCTTCAGGGCTCCACGTCAGCCCACAACATGGTGATAGGGGAAGAGGTGTAAGGGTAAGCGTATGCCTGGCTGAGCGGCACGCCAGGTGCCAGAGGCTGGGTGTGCCCACAGGCAGCACCGGGTCCGTACCCGCTAGTTGGCTCCATTGGGCACCGGGCAACTAGCCCAGAGCAGAGCGGGCAGAGGATGAGGCAGCTGAGTCCAACCCTGGGTGCAAGGGGCAGAGCTGCAGGTGATGGAGTGGAATGGGAAGGGGACCTCGGGGTGCTCCCGTCCCCACCACTTGCAAGGATGTCCTATAGGTCCTTGTCCCAGTGTCCTGGGCTTTTCAGCTGGGCACTATGGGGCTGGGTCTGCAGTGGGTGTCCCTGCCAGGACCAGATCACTGGGCTGGCCATGTGCGGTGTCAAGCGGCCCCAAGGACTTGGCCCCGTCCCATCCCTGCAGCCCCACTGGGATGTGCAGGGTGGTCATACTGCATGGAGTGGGGATGGGCATGGAGGCAGGGCTGGCAGTGGGGTGCCGGCCACCACTTTTCACTCTCTTCTCGGTGTCCTCCTGAGCTGTGAGAGAAGCCAAAGTGGGGTGGAACCCAGATCCGGGCAGGTCTGTGCTCCCCTAAGGCTCGGAGCTCGGGGCTGGGAGCGGGATGTGGGGCTTGCACAGCCTTCTCCCCTCTGCAGCATCCCCTCCTTCCCAGCCACCACCCTGGTCCATGTGGCACAAGAGTCACTGGGATGCTGTACCCCCTCCAGCCTCTATCCTCCCCCATTGGTCCCTTTTGGGGGGCAATGAGCCCCTCCGTCCTCCCTGCAGAGGCAAAGGAGGTCCTGCAGAGCTCACCGCAGAGGGCACTGGGTGCCCAGCAGGGTGGGGTGCCCTCCTGTCTGGGTGCCCTGGGGAGCTAGCCAAGGACGGGTCGCCGATGGGGGAAAGAGAAATGACTCAATCAATTAACCAGATTAAAACTGTGACTTCACCTCCCAAAAATAGAGTTTCGCCAATATTTTAATGTGCTTATTAATAATCTACTCGCGCTCTGATTAGCAGCGAGGTAATAAGGGATCAGCTGTAACCTAAATTTAACTCTCCCTAATGGATGATGGCCCCGAGAACCAAAAAAAAAAAAGAGAGGCTCTATCCATCAGGCTGCCCCCCCCCCGGGGGGGTCAGTGGCGCCCGAGGGACCTGGGCAGCTGCTGCCCAGCTGTGCCCAGGGACCATAACCTTTGCTGTGGCCCAGCTGGTCCCATGGCACATTTTGGGGAGGTAGTGCCCTAGCACCTTGCGACACCGGGCTGTGCCACAGAGGTGGCTCCCAAGCAGGGCAGAGCCTGGCTGTGGTCAAGGTGTGTGGTCCCCTCCCAAAGAGACAGGTCCCTCGGTGATGGGTGACTGCCCCACTCCCTCCCCATCTGCTCCCATCCCGCAGCGGGGGACAGTTCCCCCATGCCCAGCTGCTGGGAGGATGGGGACAGGGACCAGCCACCCGGCTACCTGACAGCTCTGGGTGTTGCCCCGTGCGTGCCCATGGCATACTGTGTGCACGGAGCTGCTTTCTGGGCAACAAACCCTGTTCCCGGGCATTTCTATTTATACACAGCGGGTGGCTGGGGGGGGGTGGTTAATTTTAGCAGGGTGACAGGGCTGCACAGGAGAGCCAGGGTGGGGGTGGCTGGACTGGGGATGCTTCACGGCTGTTATTGTCACAGCCCAAAATGGGACAGGCGGCATGGGCTCGGTGCCAGCGTGGGCTGCCCATCCTGCCACAGCTGTGGCTCTCCAGAGCACCGAGGTGTGAGCTCACGCCACTTTGCCACTCTGTCCTGTGTCCCCTGTTGGATGCTCAGAGCAGCTGGTCTTGGGGGAGAGAGAAGGGAAGGGGGGATGGACCTGGATGCCTGGGCTCTGTGCCCCGAAAGGGGCACAGCTGGGGTGATGCTGTGCTCCTCACCCCACGCCTGGGTGGCCATGTCCCCTGGCTGTAGCTGCAGGGGTGGGGTGGGATGTCTTGTATGCAAAGAGGTGTCAAGGTGAAACAGTTGGGACTGGCATCTTCCCCAGCCACGTGTCCCATGGGGCAGCCAATGGGGCCAAGCATGGTCGGGGGACCGGAGGTGTCTCATGCCTGAGTGCAGCTAATCCCGTGGGGTTTGGGGTCTGCCAGTGAGTGTGCCCAAATTCACAGTGGCACTGCCCCAGTGCCCCTGGCATTGCAGAGCAGGAACCGGGCTGGTTGGCTCTGGCTCCAAGCTGAGAAAAGGGGAGGCTGATCTTGGGCTGGTCCCCAGGGAGGTGCTGTGCTGGGGCGCAGGGGACAAGATGGCGGCGCCTCTCTGCCAGACCCAGCTCTGCGGGCCAGCAGGGCTGTGGAGATGCCTTTCTTCGAGGCCCAGTGTCTGGAGCAAGGACGGGTGCCGGCATCCCAGCGGAGATCTTGGCATTTGCCAGTCCTGGGCTGCGGCATCGTTCCCTGGGGAGCCCATTTTCCAGGACTCCCAGCTCCTCCTGTGGGGTGGCAGCAAGGGGCTGAGCCCTGAGGTTTCTGGGGTCACTGATGAACTCAGAGGCTGCGGCGATGGCTTGCTGGCCCCGCGGCACAGAGACTCAGCCACACGTGTAGCGAGCCCCGTCCGTGCTCTGCCCCATGTTTCCTTCTCCTGGCTGATGGTGCCACTCTCCCTCCGGGCCGGGAGGGTTATTTTTAACTGTTTGCCATGTGCTGCCTGAGCACAATTAAGGTAATTGGTTTGGGAGCCTGGCTCTCACATGCCGCTCCCAATTACCTGCCTGCCTGCCTGCCTGCGTGGCCCCCCGCCTCCCTGCCCGCGGTGGCCGGCTCCTCTGGCGGGGGACTGCCGGGACAGGGCTGACCCAGATAGCGCGGCGGGGCTGGGCGGGGGGCGCGAGCGGGCACAGGGGATGGAGCCATGGAGAGGACATCCCTGCACAACGACAGCCTGCTCTATGCCTCCCTGATTGCCATCCTCCTCCTCATCTCCTATTGGTTCACCACCCGCTGCTTCAAAATCATCAGCGGCATCGAAGGTACGGGGTTGGGGATGCAGGGGGACAGGGTGACACTGGCCCGTCCTGTCCCCTTCCACCAGCTAGGTGGCAAGGCGAGCTGGGCTTTTGGTATGGGAGAGGGGGATTGGGGATCCCCTGTCTGCCTCTCTGGGGCACTTTGATGTCCTCCTCTGTGACTTTATTTGTTCCTCCTGGCCCTGGTCCTGCCCCACTGTGTGTGAGAGAAGCCGGTGGCAGCCACGGCCAAGCCACAGCGGTGCCCAGGGCTGCTCTGGGGGCATCCGTCTCTGCCGTGCTGCTGGCGTCCGGTTGCTGCCGTCCCTTGCTGCGGGACAGGGACGCAGACGGGCTCCCTGGTGCCTCCAGCTCTGTGGGGTGTGCCTGGTGCTGAGGCTGGGGCCTCAGCATGCATTTTGGGGCTCTTGGTCCCTTTGGGCATGACCTACATGTTTGCTCCTCAGCTGGGTTTTTGGGGAGCTCTGGGATGCGGCGGGGGTCCCGGGTTCCCCAGTGAGTGGTTTCTCCAAGCCCCACTGTAGTGGGATGTGTGTGCTGGGGGCTTGGCAGGGTGACATCCCCAAGGCAAGGGGCAGGGCAGGAGAGGTGGCACTGGCACCACTTGTCTGGGGATGTCCAGCACCTCTCCTGCCTGGAGCGTGTGTTTCTCCATCCATCCATCCATCCATCCGTGTGACCTCCCACTGCACGGCTCAGCCAGGGCCTCGTGGCTCTTCCCACAGCATGGCCAAATTCTGGCTGGCTGCGGGGGTGAGGAGCCACCCCTGGGAGCGATGTCCCTTGGTGGGATGGGGGGCAAAGCCCTGTCCCACGTCTGTCTGGGTCCATATGTTTTGGATGGCCTTTCAAGCATCCCTTGCAAGGTGGCTGTGGGTCTGGCTCCATGGGCGAAGCCTCACGTGTGGTCCCATGTGTCTCCTCCATCCTGGGGGCAGCTCCAGATGGAGGAGCAGCCCTGGGGATGTGGGTGAGCCGAGAGGGTGGTACCCTGACACCCCCAGCCCATCTGGAGCTGCCCTTGGGGATATGCTCTGGGCAAGCAACCCTAGTGAGCATGGGGGTGCTGGGAGCTGGGCTGTGGCACGATGTGTGGCACTGGGACGTGGGACTGGCACTGGCTGCTTATGCCAGTCCTGGTGGGATCCTGTGTCATGCTGGCAGCGGACAGCGGAGGGCTTTTATTAATGGCTCCGGCACGGAAATGAGTAATCCTGACACGGCGGCCGGCGGGTGATTTATCACTGCTCCGTCGGGGACACCGGCTGGCATGGGACAGGCACAAGGGCAGGCAGGGAAGCTGTTGCTCGATGGCTGACCTGCCACCGTGCCCTTCGGCACCAGCATACCATGACACCAGAGGAGACACACAAGGGGCTGACAACGGTCCATTTACATGGGCTGAGCGGGTTCACTTTGCAGAGGAGCTGCCCCAAGCCGTCTTTGCTGGGACAAGTTCTGGCTCAGGCTGGAAGGACTCCTCTACTGCTGTGTCTGGCCAAAATTAGGTTGCATAAATAGCCCCATGGTGTGCGGGACAGGCATCAGCCCTGGGAGCAGCTGGAGGCTTGAGGAGGTGATGGGTTGCAACAGGGGCTCAGAAAGAAAAAAAAAGCTTTAAAAATGCAGTTGGTGTCAGTGGGAAACTTCCTCCGAGAGTGCAACAGGCCAGTGCTGCCCTGTCCCTGGAGGGACTGGCTCGGGGCAGGAGCAAAACCGGGAGCCAGCCAGGTGAAATCCAGGCTCAGTGCCTGGAAACTCACCTCTTTCCAAGAAAAGCATACGTCAGGTCTGAAAAACTTCCAGCCTGAGGGATGTTCCCCCAGGGAAGACTTTAATCTCTCTCCCCAAGCCACCTCTGATGCATCGCTGGCATCTTCTGCTGGTGGCGGAGCCTTGGGAGCATGCCCCAGGTGGGCAGGAGGTGCTGAGCCTGGTGGCACGGAGCTGCTAAATAGCCTGGCCATGCCATAACCTGGGACTGAGCCACCAGCCCTCTCTGTCCCTTGCCAGGGGACAAACCTGCAGCCTCCTGGGCTGGGAATGGGGCCCTGGAGGGTTGGTGTGGGGCAGCCCTGCTGGGAATTCTGGCCAGCATCAGCCAGCACCTCTGCCATCCCCTTCCTCCCGTGGGTATCCCAGAGTGATGATTCTTCCCCTGGTGACATATTTCCCTTGCAGTACAAAGACAACAAGAAAGAAAAGGGGCTTTCTGGTCCCATCTGCAGGGCCCTTTGTGGGGGCAGGAGGGCCCTAGAGTTGGGCAGGCGGTCTGCCCCATAGCCTGGGCATGGCCACCCCACCTGTACCTTGGGCAGCTGGCCTTGCTCCTGGGGGGGACAAAGTGGGATGGGGAGCAGTGGTGGCATGGGGGCAGCCCTGCTCCCTGCCTGCCACACTGGTGCTGGACTTGGGACTGGTCTTGTGTCATGCCCCATGTGGGACTTGTCCACCCAGGGGTGGGCAGTGCCAGCGGCATTCCCAGGGGCAGCCCAGCACCCCAAGGAGTGCTGAGCCCTGGTGATGGGGCAGGGACCGGCGGGCGCCTGGCTCCCTGGTAGTCCCTGTGGCCTGTGATCGAGCAGCCAGGCAGGGGCTGGGNCGTAGGAGCTAAATATAGCCCCATTGGCTGTGTGTGGATGTGTGCTCGAGGCACGCGGACGCCTGGGTTCGCCCTCTGCCTCCAGCTGCTGTGTGACCTTGGCTGGGTCCCTTGATCCCGCTGGGTCCCCAGCCCCTGCATCCCCTCCTCTCCTGCCTGTTGCTGCGCTGCCTGTGGGTCTGGCAGTGTCTCAGGCACCCTACATCGCAGCCCCCACTCCCAGCCCGTTCCCCCAGCCCTGCTCCCCATCTCCCCTTGGCTCTCCCAGTGAGGCAGCTGGACTCATCCACCAGCTCGGAAATGGGGCACCTAGACCTGTTGCCCCAGATCCTCCCCAGGAGAGGATTGGGGGACCTTGGGGTGTTCAGCCATGGTCGTCCCCATGGGGCAGGCATGCGTGTGGGGCGCAGAGGACGTCTGAGTCATCCCCATCCTGGATGTTTAGCCAGTGCCCAGCGTCCTGTCCCCTCCCCGTGTTGTTGTCCCCCCGGGAACCGAGTGCCTTTTAATATCTGTGGCCCGTTTCCTTAGCAACTGCATTAAGCAAATCGATGGAGGTGGTGTCATTGGAATGGGAGGGCATGCCTCCTTCCCCCCCGGCCCCCCCATCCCCGCC
>VUYV01000011.1:4654181-4699858 GCA_008711295.1 Anarhynchus alexandrinus | reverse complement strand
GGACAGCTGCAGGTGCTCCAGGTTGAAGTTTGGTTTTCCCTGGGCTGGGGTGCACCAGGGATTTCCCCATACACAGTGGGTTTAACCCTTGCCTTTCCTTTCCCAAGGGCTGGCAGGTTTTTCAGCTGGCTGTAGGGTTGGGCAGGGTCTCATGGCTGAATCAGGAGAGAGCTGCTGGCTTATGGTAAGAGCTTGCAAAGCAGGAGGGGAAGGGCCAAGGTGTATGGTAGTCAGGGCCAGGCTCTGGGTTTGGATCACGGCACAGCCTTACACACTGTAGCTGGGCTGCATCCTGCCAGCGCTGGGGTCTTGGAGAAGAAGGTCTCTTGGGGACCCTACACTCCCCTCTGTGGAGCATCTTCCACGTGCTCTGCACCCAGGGACATCAGCCCTGGTCATCGCTGTGGGCACAGGATGGGCTGCGCTGTCTCACCCTGCCTGGAGAGGGTGAAGCTGGGGGAGAAGGGGGCTTGGCCCTGGGCCCCCTTGGCTGTGACCCCCGCAGCTGGGGCCAGGGCAGGGCAGCTTTCCCAGCACTGAGTTCCCCAAGGGCCGGAGCACCCGTGGCACGCACCCCGCCGACTCTGCCTCCACATGGTGTCACGTCCCGCTCAGCCCAGCCAGACATAATTAGCTTGTTGAATCTCTTCTGCCTCCGGCCTCGCGTTAATCACTTTTCACATTGCTCCCTCCCAATTCCCTCTGGCCTGCCTTGCTCTTTCTGTTGCTGATGTGCCTGGAGAGGTGAGCAAGGGGACCTGGCTGGACATGGAGCAGGGACCCCGCTCTTCTCCATCCTGCTCCAGAGACGGGCTCTGAGCCAGTGGATGGAGGGGCAGGGAGATCGCTCAGCCATGGGGAGGTGAGAAAATTGCAGGCTGGAGAAAAAGCAATAAAGCTAGAGAGCAAGGGAGCCTGTTGGCACAGCTCTTCTTCGCAGCCCTGCTCCACTGGTGGAGGATGAAACCTCAGAGTTCAATGGGAGAGGTTGGCCTGAAGCTGGCTTGGAGGTCTCTAGCATAAGGTCGTGTTGGGCTGCAGGGTGCTCTGAGAGCTCAACAAGGTCTCCTTAACCTGTCCCCTGGGAGGGGCAGGATTAGACCCCAGGACTGGGCGCAGGTGGGAATAGAGCCCTCGACAGGGCTCTGTGGGGTTGTGTTCCCTGGAGCACAGGCAGGAGGATGTCCCGCGCACCGTCCATGCTTGGCTGCAGCATCCCCTCTCAGGGATGCACAGAAATGTCTCATTCCCCATGGGCGACTGCCCTGGGGCTTGCTGTGCCGCTGGAGCAGGGGGTGGCCAGATCAGAAGCAGCTTTTAGGTGAGAGATGCGTAGAAAACCATCTCAAAGAGACTCTCTAATAACTACTGCTGCCAGGTTGGGCTCTCTGCCCTGCTGCCCACAAGGCAGGGCTTTGGGTAGGCTGTGGGGAGCCCCCACCCCGACTGGCTGCCCTGCTGTGCTGCCTTCCCTCCAGGCAGCACCCCAGAGTGGAGCGGGGCGCGTTTCCCCACAGCAGCAAGTGAGGTACCCAGGGCTGGCAGCCCCCAGCTGCGGCTCCTCCACGTGCCACTGATCTTGCACATGGCTGTGACTTACTTGCTGGTGCAGAGAGGTGCAGATGTTCCCCCAGCAAGTGAAGAGGGAAGAGGTGAGGGGGGCAGATGTCCGTGGAGGGGATCGGTGGACAAGGCTGAGCTCTGAGGCAGGGAGATCCTTGTGCTGTGCTGTGGGGGCACTGCTGGGGGCGCAGGTTTGGTGGTCTGGGACGGGGCAGAGGTGCTGCCCTGGGATTGACTGGTCCCTGGGCTGGGTGGCAGCAGTGTCTTGGGGGGCAGCGAGTGACTGAGCTCCAGGGTCGGTGCCACACCATGGTGCTGTTGGGGTGGGAGTCAGGGGCAGCCGAGCCTCCTCCAGGAACCCACTGGTGCCAGCTCTGCACCCCTCCAAGGCTTTCCAGGGCTGCGGGGTGTCCATGCAGGCTGTGTAGGTGCAGGGTGACAACAGTGGTGTGCCCCAGGGGAACTGGGGTGAGAGCTGGTCCCTAAGACCCTTGAGCACGTGCATGGGCTCTCTGCTCCACTGCAGCCCGGGTGCCCCGAGGGACCCCAGAGGGTGCTGGGGCGGGAAGAGGGAGGGCCAAGGAAGGTCTCTCCTCCCCTGCCCTCCCCTCTCCTCCCTTGCTGGGTCTGTTGCTGCCAGACCAGCTGCCTGCTGGGGCTGCACGTCTGGGGGATGCCGGTTGCTGGGGCACCCTGGGACCCGCAGGGGCTGCAAACGGTGGGCATCATCCTGCTGCTCTGCTCCAGCCTCAAGCTTCTCCATGCCCTGGGCATCATCGACCTGGCCAGGGGAGGTGGGACAGGGACAGGGGTGGGGATGGGGTTGCAATGGGGTGGGGATGTTGTGGTGGAGGTGCTCCTCACCTCCTGTCTCAGGGGCTGCAGGGTGCTTGGGGGAGGTTTGGAAGGATTAGTGTGTTTTGGGGCTTTTGAGGGGACATTAGGGTGTGGGAGGGTGTCTGGCAACATTAGGGTATAGGGAGCTGGGGAAGTGAGGGTGTCTGGAGGTTGGGACCTGGGGGTGTTTGGGAATGTTGGGGTGCTTGGGGGGCACTGGGGTGCAGGGGTATTGGGGATGTTGGGGTGGGAATATCTGGGAACATTGGGATGTGAGGTGTTGGGGTGCAGGATGCTAGAAAGTTAGGGTGTCTGGGAGTATTAGGGTGTGTGATATCTGGGTCTGGAGGCATTGGGGTGCAGTGCTGTGTGGGGTGCAGGGGGACTGGGACTGTCTGGGATGTTGGAGTCTGGGGGCATTGGGATACAGAGAGCTGGGCTTTGTCAGATGATGGGGAAAAGGGCTGCAGGTGGTGGGGCTGGGGAGAGGGGTGGGAGCTGGGGGCAGGGAGGGATGGGTGTGGGGTGCAGCTCCATGCTGCTGCATGAATTGGTGGCTATGGGGGGAGCGTGGCTAAAAGAGGCTGGAGCCCCCAGCACCTTCTTTCTCCCTGTGGGGTTGTGCCAGGGCTGGGGAGGGAAGGGGCTGCCGTGGGTGCTGAGTTCCCTGGCTTGGCAGGTGGGTGCTGAGGAGAAGGCTGGATGCGGCCAGGCAAGAGGACCCAGAACATGTCAGAGAGATGGATGCAGGACCTGTTGGTTGTGCCTGGCGAGGGCGGGAGTGCAGAGAGCTGCACGGTGTAGCTGGCTTGTCTGCCTTGGCTGCCTTCCTCAGCTCTGCCGTGGACAGTCCCGGCTCAGACAAGGGCTGCCAACAGACTTTGCATCAGTGCGATTTAGGATTTGTTTGCCCCCATCCCCTCTGCCTCCTGGCTGGTGCTGGGGATGCTGCGAGATGAAGGGGATGCAGATCACATCCCCTCGGGCAGCCAGATCTTGGGATGGGAGCTGTGATGGGAGGATGTGCGGTTAGGAGTGATCAGAGGAGCAATTAGTGGCTGAGCAGAGGGAGGGGAGGGGGCCAGTGAGCCCAGGAGGTGCTTTCAAACCCCTTGTGAAGAAGGATGTCCCCGAGCTGCCTGGGATCTGGCTGGGCTGTGGCTGAGGCATGTCCAGGCTTCATCCATGTGCCTTACTGGGGAGGGTATGGATAACATCTGGGTAATGGCTATGCAGAGCACCAGCTCTCTTATGGGATACACTGCCTGCAGCCAAGAGGAGCTGCTGTTCTGCTGCAGCATTTCTTGCATAGTTCCTCTGGCACCTTGGATGCACCAATTCCTGCTGCCAGAGATATCCCTGGCGTGGAGGCGGTGATGGGGACAGGGCGGGATGCATCCCTGTGAGTGGGTTTTTGCAGCACATGGCTGTCCTGGTCCTGCAGCCTTACCTGCTCCTTTTGGGGACCCCCTGAGCTCCACTGTCCCTTGGTACCTGTATCCCATCCCGTTCCTTTCTCGCAACATTTTGTATGTGGTGTGGCCTGAGAGATTATTATTCTGCCAACATCTCCTCTGGGCACAGCCAGGCTGTCTGGCAGCACTGTCACAGGCTGGGAATGGTAACGGGGACGGCACCACTGTGAGCCCTGCTCTGCTCTGCAGCCCCTGCTGGTCCATGTCCCCATCTCCCTTCAGAGCCTGCTTGGTATGAGGGTCGTGGAGCTGCTCTCCCCTCTCTGGCACTGGGCAACATCCCAGCCCTGAGTCTCTGCTGTCCTGTGAACTGCAGGTCTCACACGGCAGCTTTGCTGCTCCCAGTTCCTTCAGCCCTGCTGGCTCTGGGTGTCCGGGCTGAGGCTGCCCCTGTCCTCCCCCCAGGACAGGGACTCTCTGTCCATCCCCTGCCCCTGGAGATGCCAACTCTGATTTCATTCCCCTAATGGATGACTGTCTGGCCCCAGCGGCTGCTGCAGGCACCTTGGCCCTGGCTACGCTTGGCTCTGTCACTGTTGACTGATGAGGGTCATTTGCAAAGCTGCTGCTGGCGGGACCCATCTTGACCCCCCCCGCCCCCGGGGTGGCTGAGGGAGCTCGCTGTGTCTTCCTCCTGCTGGCCTTCGCTGCACACCCCAGAGAGCTGTGGTCCCCCTGAGCAGGAGGTGGCACAGCCTGAGGCTGGGCACTGTGGAGGGGAAGCAGAGCTGGGGGCTGGCAGACCCTGCTCAGAGCTGAGCCCTGCACAGGCATGATCATGAGCCACTGGTTTTAGGGGCAGCTGAGCTCAGCATCACTGCCTGGATGGACCCAGAGCCATGGCCTGGCAGGGGGAGCTTGGGGATGTGCCTCTGGTCTCCCAGGAAAAGGTGATGCTCTGGAAGGGGATCAAGGCTTTTCTGCTGACCCCTTCCCCATGTTCCCCTGGGCCTGCCCTGCTCCTTCTTCTGGCTTGTCCCCCTACCCTGGCTGGGGTTTGCCCTCCTGTTTCCCCACCAGGATATTTTAAAAGGCAGAGGGTGCCCTCACCCAGCTGCCCTCTGCCACCCTAGCTCTGCTCCTAGGGCAGGGTGCTGGGGCAGATTGTCCTTGGAATGCCAGCTCCTCCTGACCTCCTGACATATGTAGCGTTGCCCCTGGGGCCAAGCAGGGGCTGTGGGAGCTGCATGACCCACCCCGTGGCTGCTGGTGCTCTGCTCCCATCCTGAAACGGTGCTGTGCCCGGGTGCTAAGCTGGGGACACTGGGGCAGTCTCGCCGCCGTGGGATGCGCGTCTTCTGCTCATCATGATGATGCATTTATTGATGGGTTACTGAGAGTGAAGGGGGAGTTTTGGCACTGCCTGTTGGTTTGTTATTGTAGGGTCTTTTCTAGCAGGAGAGTGCTGTAGAAGGGGTGGGTTGGTCTCCCCAGACAGCTGTCACTGGGAGGATGCTGGTGGCTCGGGCTCTTGTGGGGAGGGCAGGGACATGGTCATGCATCGAGCTGACCCCGGCTCCTGCTTTCTCTCTGGAGAGACCAAGGAGCAGCCCAGACTTGGGTCCTCCCTGGGAAGGGGATAGTCAGCCCAGCACTGTGTAACACCCCGACATGGCAGCACTGGCTGGATCCAGCCCCCAGGGACGCATCAGCTGCCGGTGGCTCAATGCAAAGTGGTCCACAGCCATCTGGGTGGTGGTCACTGCTGGGGCCAGGAACCTGCCTGCTGTGGCTCCCTTCAGAGCCAGAGTTCAGCAGCCTCTTGGATTCATTTCAGCAGCGTGTGGAGGTAGGGATGGGAAATCCCTTCCCCTTTTGGTGCTGCCTGAGGATGGAGGCTCTGTTTGTGTGTGTCCGTGTTTCGGAGTTGCTGGGCTGCAGAGCAATGCATGGGAAGCGACAAGCCACTTAACCTGGCAGACCTCCTGCCGCAGATAAAATGCTGCCAGCCCTTTCTGTGGGCTTGTTTTGTGCCAGCCACTTGATGGCTCTCGCAGAGGGGTGGAGGGCAGAGCGACATCTGGAAAAGGAGCTGTCACTGACAGGGTCAGGGCTTTGTGCTGCGGGTGTCCCATGTGCCCAGTGGGGCAGCACGTGGCCGGGCTCTGCTCCCCATCTCTGGGCAGAGCTGCTTCCCAGTGAGGGGGAGCCGGGGGAGCCCCTGGACTTGCTCACAGTGTGGATGCTGGGGGATAGAAAGGGGACAGCGTGTCCTCCCCAGCAGAGGTCTCAGTTGCACCAAAGCCAGGACAGCAAAACCCCAGCCCTGGTCACCCCTCTCCTGTTGTTAAGCTGCATGTGCTGAACGTGCTCCTTCCCCTGCCCCAGGGCCCCTGGAATCGGGCCTTCTGCAGTTTCCTCCTTAAGAAAACGCCCATGTTCTTTATTTTTTTTTTCTTTTTCCTTCTTTATAACAAACTAAAGTGTAACTTGCACCTGACCTGACCTACTGCACGTGCCTATACCTGCTGCCCCTGTGAGTCCAACCACAGTTTACTCTCTGTTGCATCTCTCTCGCTGTGTGGTTTCCCTCCCGCCCTGCTCCCTCACCTGCTCCATCACCCTGGCGCTGGCTGTCGCTCTGCCCGCCCTGTCCCTTGGTCCTGGGCGGAGGTGCTGCTCCTGCCTCCCAGGTCTGTTCCCACAATTCGGCTCTGCCAGGAGGGACCTGGCCCCAGGGCATCCCTGGAAGGCTGAAAGGTGCAATTTCCCTTTCCCTCTGCAAATTAAAGCCCTGGAAAAGTAGCTGGGTCAAAATCATGTTTTATGCACAACTGATGCCCGCTTCTAGGAAGGAAGAAGCCTCTTTCCTCACCTGCCTGCAAACCCTGGAGCAGACAGGGGCCAGGCCGTGCTGCCAGCGCCAAGATCCTGGCCCTCACCCTTGCCTCTGTCGCCCTGTGACAAATGCCAGGGGGTGCATTCGTGCATCCCCTACTCAATTGCATGTCACTGGCACCCTGCTGTGGGTACCACTTCCCTGGGGACAAGTTTACCCTCTTGAAGTGGCTTTGTGTGGTGTCCTGCTGGGACAATGACCTCCCGTAGCTGTTCTCCATCGACCCAGAGTGATGGAGCTGCCTGCAGACCCATGTCCCCCTCCGGGCGCTGGAGCTGGGTACGATGCAGCACTATTTCCCCATCATCCAGGGCTCAGCTCAGCCCCACAAGCTCAGAAAGCTGCCGGAGAAGCCCCATCTGGTATCCCTGTACAGAAACAACCCCAGAACCAGGGCTCAAGATGCGCAGGCATTGTGACCTGCTGCGTGCAGATGTCCAAGGCGCTTGGAGCAAACGACTTTGCACCTTTCATCCCATCGGTGCCCTGTGCCGCTGTCTGCCTCCCTTCGGGGGCTGGCGCCCGGCATGGCCTTCATCCCCTCCTCGCCTGCAGCGTTAGCCCTGCGCTGAGTTTGCTGGCTTGAGGCACCGTGGGAAGGGAGGGAGCGGGTCTGCAGCCGTGGGGCAGCGCCAGCAGGGAGAGATGGGGCTGAGCAAAGCCATTGGGGTCCAGACGGGGGGACTAGGGGGTGGCGGAGGGCGTCTGTGCAGCGAGGGGACTTGCTGTTTATTCAGGGCCACTTGGAAGCGACGGCTACAGGCCAGGATGATGTGGGGAGCCCCTCATCCTGCCCCATAGCCTGGCCGAGGCAAAGCCCTGAGCCCCGTTCCCTTTCTGGCTGTCTCAAAGCAGGGCCCCGGGCTGGGATCCCAGTGCCGTGCTGGGGTGGGGGTGCATGCTGCAGTCCGGGCTGCATGGCTGGGTTCGGTGCATGCTTCTCGTTCAGCTGTTGGGTGCCAGCAGGATCAAACCCGGCGCCGAGCTCTGGGGAGGATGCAATGCCCTGGCTCAGCCACAGGCTGTTTCTTGGGCTCCATCCTGCCCTGCCTCCCTGCAGAGCCCCTCGGGGAGGGGAGGGTCCCCAGGGAGACGGTATTTGGCATCTAGACTAAAGGGCAGAGTCCAGCCCTACTATCTCCTGGGATTCTGGGCTGCTGGGTGTCTCCAGTGCATGTTCTGATGGTGAGGGTGCAGAGGTGCTGGGTGTGGGTAGCCCGGTAGGGTTGCCCCTTTGTCATCCCCGTCCTTCCCAAAGGAGGAAAACTCCAGTGCCGGGTTTGTCCTGGGATGAAGTAGAAAGGCTGAGCAGAGCCTGGGCTGGGCTTTGCCTTCCTGCTCCTCCTGCGTCGCGCTGCATGTGCTGTTTCTGGCCCCGCTCGCCCTGTGCCGGGAGCCCAACTCTGCTGCCCGCCGGGTCCTGGGGCCGCTGCTCTGTTAACTCTTCTTCTGCTTGGTGACTCCTTCTTTCTTCCAGGCAACCCGCCGGGCCAAACTAAAAAAGCACTGAAGCAGCGATTCCTCAAACTGCTGCCCTGCTGCCGGCCCAAATCCATCCCCTCGCTCAGCGAAAGCAAGTGCTTCTTCTTGCCTTTGTGTGTGTGTGTCCCTGGCGGTGCTGCTGCCTGCCCTCCGTCCTGGCCCTGTCCGTGGGAACGGGACGCCTCTGCCACCCCCCTGCCCTGGAGCTGGGGCTGTCAGGATCAGCCCTGCCCTGGAAGGGTCCGATCCGATGGGCTCTACACCCACCTCTGTCCTCGCCTGCTTCCAGGCTGGTTTTCCCCCTCTCCAGCTCCCTGGAGCGGCTCCCACAGGATGCACAGTGGCGAGACCCGCTTTGGAGCTGGCTTGGGGCAGCAGGATCCTCCTGGCACTGGTTTAAGGGCTGGGGGGGCTGTTGCTCAAAGCTCGTTGTCGGTTAGGAGATGGAAACATGATGGGGGGGTGAAAGGGGCTGAGCAGGGAGTGAGCACAGAGCTGCCCAGAGCCCCCTACCCTCCCTGCACCGGGTACGCTTGGCCCCTTGGTGAGTCTGAGCCCCTGGCCGGGGTCTCCCCCTGCCCCGTGGTGCGAGCTGACACCCCCTCCCCCGGAGAAGAGGTGAGTATGGAGGGGTAGGGGCTGAGCTGTCCCACGGAGGGAGGGTACGCACTATGGGGCTTCAGCCCCTCTCGGTCGCAGCGGGGTTTGGGGGTGCTGGCTGCTGCGGGCAGGGGTCATGCAACTTGCCAAATGGTGGGGAGAAGCCATTGATGAAGGGGGGCACAGGGGGCAGGACAGGGTCTAGACAAGGCTGGGGGCCCTTTGGGGGTGGGGGCTCTGGGGGGCAGCTGTCCTGCTGGACATGAGCTCTGGTGCAGCACGGACCTGCGGGATGTCCAGGGTCTTGGCTCCACAGGGCAGATGCCTGTGCCAGGGGGAGGACATGGGCAGGTAGGGGGGCTCTCAGCACTGTGAGGGGTTTCACACCCTCATTCTGCCCAGCCTGGGCTGGGGGGGCTGTTGCCCAGTGTCAGCCATTGGTCTGCCCTCAGGGTGTCTCTGAGTGTCCTCTGCTGGCATAGACCCGACTCCAGCTGAGCAGGGCACCCCAAAAATGTGTCACCCTGGATGGAGCGTGCTGTGCAAGGTGCCTCTCCTGCCCCCCGGCGCAGCAGGGCAGGCAGGACAGTGTTGGCCTCAGCCGCCCTCTCTTCCCCTGGGTTCCTTGCAGACAGCGTTGAGGATGAGTTTGAGCTCTCCACCGTCTGCCACCGCCCCGAGGGGCTGGAGCAGCTCCAGGAGCAGACCAAGTTCACCCGCAAAGAGCTGCAGGTCCTGTACCGAGGCTTCAAGAATGTGAGTACCCCTCGACCAGCTTTGCTAGCCCCACCTCCACTGCCTCATCCAGCTCAGAGGGTGCTTTGCATCCAGTGGTGCCTGGGGTTTGCAAAGGCTTTCGGGACCTTGGGGTTGAAGTTTATATCAGGCTACGGCCTGATTCCACCTCCAGGGAGCTCAGTGGGGAGGCCTGATCCTGTGCTCCATCCCTTGGGTGCAGAGAGCCCCCTGGGTGCCTGGGATGCAGAGCCCCTCCAGTGAGGGGTGCAGCCCACAAAGCCAGGGAGATGTTCCACACAGCCTTGCCAGCCACCTCACCAGGCACCGCAGGGCCAGGGGGCGAGGCAAGGGAGCCGCAGGGATTTAGGGGGATGCTCAGCCCCTCTCTGCAATGTGGAGATGACATTGTGGCTTGCCCTGGCAGGAGTGCCCGAGTGGCATCGTCAATGAAGAAAACTTCAAGCAGATCTACTCACAGTTCTTCCCACAGGGAGGTGAGTGCCCATCCCCATACCCTGCATGGGTGCCTTTGCGGGGCGGGGGGTTACACAGCACCCCCTCACACTGTCTGCCTCCCCCCAGACTCCAGCACGTACGCCACCTTCCTCTTCAACGCCTTCGACACTGACCACGACGGCTCCGTCAGCTTCGAGGTGAGCTGTGGCCGAGGAGGGGATGGCAGTGGGGCAGGGAGGGCACGTCCCTTCAGGTACTGCGGGCTGGGCTCAGCGATGTTGCTGTTGCAGATGGATGGAGAGCTTCACAGGGGCTGATGGCATTTATTAAATTCCCAGAGGCAGTAGAAAAACAGTGAAAAGCAACAAAAAAAGGGGGCTTTCTGTATTTTCTGGCTAGTGTCTTGTGGGTACCCAGACTGGCAGGCACAGCCATGGCTGGGTCTTGTTCAGGCTTTGGCTGAACAGCAGGTCCTGATGCACATTGCCCTCTTGGGTGCTATGACCCAGGGGACTAGTGTGAGACATATTTGGGGACAAGCAATTGGTTTTCTCCAGGCTCTTTTTGATACTCAATGTTTCCCTTGTCAGCCCAGCCCTGGGGCACATCTGCTTCGGGGCTGAGTTCTCCCTCTGCGGGAGGGACAAGCAAGGCTGTGCCTTCTGTGTCTGTGAGACCCTTTGTGGCTGTAACTCCTCTCTGCCTGCCTTGTCCATCCTTGCAGGACTTTGTGTCTGGGCTGTCCATCATCCTGCGGGGCACCATTGACGATCGCCTGAACTGGGCCTTCAACCTCTACGACCTGAACAAAGATGGCTGCATCACCAAAGAGGTAGGATGGGGGGGTCTGGGCTGGTCCCTGGGGTCAGTGCAGGTCTGTGCCTGGCAGGGACGAAGGCAGGACTTGGGGGAGTTGGCTGAGCTCTGGAGGAGAGCTGGCCCGGGTGTCAATATTTACTGAGCTCAGCTTTACAAATAGGTCCCTTCTGGTCCCCTGGCACCAGTGTGTCTCTGGGATGGAGGGTGGATGAGGGGTGTGCTGCTTTGGGGCTCCATCACACATGCAGGTGCACACACACGTGGCCCCACACCATGCACGGAACTCGCAGGAACACCCCACAGGTCCTTCAGGAGCATCACCAAAAGGGTGCAGGCTGGGGACTAGACAGAGGCAGAGCCCCATGTTGACCCTGCGACCCCCTTCTTCCCAGGAAATGCTGGACATCATGAAGTCCATCTACGACATGATGGGCAAATACACCTACCCGGCCATGCGGGAGGAAGCACCCCGGGAGCACGTGGAGAACTTCTTCCAGGTGAGCCCAGCACGTCCTGGGGAAGCAGAGCTCCAGCACGGAGCCAGTGGCTGCCCAAAACCTGGCATGGTGCAGGAGAAAACACCCCACACTGGGAATGAAGCAGGACTGTGCTGGAGCGAGGGAGAGAAAAGGCCATCCTGGTCCTGCCGGGTTCTTGGGGATGGCTGGGGCAGGGGTGTGCTGTCTCCAGCCCCTGTGGGACCCAGGCAGGGGTGCTGGGCTCTCCCTTGGGCTGGGGCTGCTCCTGCCATGCCCTCTGTGCTCTGCTTGTCTGCAGAAAATGGACCGAAACAAAGACGGCGTTGTGACAATCGAGGAGTTCCTGGAGTCCTGCCAGAAGGTAAAGCCACCAGCAGCTCTGCTCTGGGGCTGGGCCACCTCCGTGTTCCTTGGGGACCTCTGTCCGCTCACCACCCTCCTGGCAGAAAGGGGGTGAAGGCATGGCTCCAAGGGGCAAGGCTGGGGCTTTGCTTTGGGAACCATATCCGTGTCAGCATCCCTGTGCAGATGAGAGCTGCGCATCTCAGTAGGGCTTGGAAAGTGCCTGTAATCCCTGGGGCTATTGTCCCATGGGGCAGAGCTGCCAGGAGGGTAAAGCTAGATTTGGGGGCAGCTGCCTGGGGGCAGATTTCTGGTCTGTGCCCAACCCACCCGCTCCCCACCTCCTCCCTGCAGGATGAGAACATTATGCGGTCCATGCAGCTCTTTGACAACGTGATTTAGCTCCCGGACCTGCCTCCAGCCGAGCTCTCCTGTCACCGAGCCCAGAATCTGCTTCTCTCTCGACTTTTCCTTCAAGCCTCCTCTCCGCTGGCTGCACAGACACCCCCGTGGGAAGGAGCCTCCCTTCCCAGAGACGTGGTCGGCGCCGGGATCTTCCCTTCCCTCTGGGCTGGCTCTGCTTTCCTCGGGGGACCCCAAGCAGGTGCTCCTGGACATCAGAGCGTGGGCACGGCTGGCACGGGGCGAGCGTTTGGCCCGGATGGACCTTCCTGCACCCGTTCCCAGTAGGGAAGCCGCAGCCTTGGGCTGCGATAGAGGCTTCCCCCATGCACAGCACCCCGTGCAGCCACGGCTCCCCCACCCCTGACCCTCCCCAGCCCTGGGAGCCCCCAGCACTGGCTCCAGCCCAAACCCTCCAGCGACGCTGTCTAGAAACCAATAAAGTCTTGCAACGGGCACCAGCGCCTCGGCTTCCTCCCCTGCCCCCCTGGCCATGCCCTGCTGCAGGGAGCATGGCTGGCATGTTGGCCACGAGCCACTGGCCACCCTCCTGCCCAGACCCTGGGCAAGGTGAGTGGGCAGAGGGACCGTGCCTGGAGATGGCAGCCGCACAGGCATTTGGGGTTCATCACTGCGTGAGCTGTGGAGAGCAGCCCCTGATCCCAGGGGGGTGGTTAGACCTAGGAGGCTCGTTCTGACATGGGGAGAGGGGAGACTAAAGGGACCCCGAGGTGCCTTTTTGTGGCACTGGTCCCTCAGGATGGAGGATGCTGGGCTGGCAGAGTTGCAACCTCAGCCCCTGTCCCTCGAGTTCGGGGTGTTGGCACACAGGGGACCTCAGGGGCCCACTTTGAGGCTCCAATGGAGAGACATCCTTCCCGCCCCTCCCTGAGGACACAGGAACCAGGATATGGGAACACATGGAGGAGGGAGGTGTGCTGGGCTCTGGTGGCCACCCTGGCCTTTGGGCCTCACAGCCATGCAGCATTGTTTGCTGCTGACGTTCCCCTGCTCCTGTGCCCTGGCTTATCCCAGCCCACCTGCTGCCCAGGGGACTGGGGAGCGAGCAATGGGACAGAGAGGTGTCCCCACAGACATAGCCCTGTGCTGGGGGCACAGCTGACCTGGCATCTCCTCAAGGAGAAAGTCAAGGCTGGTGTTGGCCAGGAGTCATTGCTGTGCTGCTGGAGGGTCACCTTGGGGCAGGTGGGCTCAGCCCCTTCTCCTAGCATGGCCATGTGAGAGCCTACCTGGGGACCCCAGGGATGGAGCCAGCATCCTGAGGCTCCCCACGTCTTTGTCACCACCAGCTCCTTGGAGCTGGGTTTGTGCAGGCAGGCCTGTCCTGCCCGCATACCCCTCCGAGTCGTAGCTGGCACAGTGATGCCCATGGGCTCATGATCCCATGCCAACCCCAGAAGCCCCTCTGTGCAATCCCACAGGCTTTGGGAATGTACCCAGCCCTGGCAGCCGCCGGCTCTGCTGCTCCCGCCTCCGCATCCTTAGCAGCCAAGGGCGATGGGGACTGGCCTGAGCTGGGGTGTCTGGGATCAATGGGGAAGGGGTGAGCAAGGCCAGTACTGTGCTGGGTCAAGCCCCAGACCCAGTCCTAGCCCCTGGTGTTGGAGCCGTTAGAAATTCCCCCCTCCCGGACCCTGAGCCAAAGCTACGGGGCTGCTACCCAGCGGGACCGTCCCTGGCCCAGCCCTTGCAGACATGATGCGTTTTTTAGGTTCATACAACACATCGTTCATCTCACAGTCCTGTTCCTGGGTTTGCCGTGGGGCTGAGCTCTCACTTGCAGTCTCCCAAGGGTGGGAGGGCAGGTATCCCAACCCTTACCCCTCCTGTCTCCTTCTCCCCCATCCTCCCTCCTCCCAGGCTCTCTGGGGTACCCACTGTTCCCCACCACGCGGAGCAGATGCCGCCTCCTCCCTCACACTGCAGGTCGCATGGTGTGACCCTCCCGCCCCAGGCCATGGTGACCCACAACCCGCTTGGCATCTCCAGTCTGTATATTTTGTATTATAACAATAATATGGGTTAAAAAAAACCCAAACAAAACAACAAATAACAAAAAAACAATAAAATCTAACCACAGTCGCTATGCACACACTGTTATGTCTTTGCATCTGTCAGCCGCCTGGGGGTTGGGGCAGGGGAAATAGGGGCTTGAGGGTCTCTGCAGAGGGTTGGCAGCCTTTTTGGGGTGCTGCAGCTGCAGGGTGCTCTGCATGGGTTCTCTGGGAAGTTGCATGGGGGACAGGGTGCACGCTGAGCTGGCCAGGGTCCCAAACAGCCTGGCCGTGCCATTGATGGCCCCGTAAATGCAGTCTTTCCCCTGCTAAGAGGCTTTAGGCTAACAGGGTCTTATACCAAGTGTGTCAGGTCTCAGGAGTGGGGCTGCCAGGTGTGTTTTCAGCTTGTCATGAGATGCTGCTGGGTGAGCCCAAGCTTGGCACCAGGTGGCCCTTGTTAGGATGTGTCATTTAAGGTTGAGCTAACAGGCAGATGGTCAGCTACCAGCTTGAAGAGGTAGGTATGGACTGGAAAGGGGTTTTTCTTAGGGACATGAACCGATGGGCAATCACTGGTCCTTAGAAAAGTGCAGCCTTGAGAACTGGGAAAAGTGGCTTGAAGCAAAACAAAGAGGAAAAAAGAAACAAATAAGTAAGAAACCAGCAGAACAACAGGATAATGGACCTGATGTGGGACAGTGACACCTCCAGCGTTACGCAGTCTGTGGTCCAGGAACTGAAAGCTCAATGCAAAGAGCTGCTTGGAGACCCAAACATCTTAAAATAATGGGCTCTGGCTACGGGGGGAATTACCATCATGGGACTGGGAGAGCTGCGAGCCTGCTTTTTCCAAAGCCTCTGACTCCTCAAGGGACCTTTTTGACCTGCTGGCAATCACCCAGGTCCGTGTACAGCAGTGTGAATGGGCCTGAGTGCATTTCCCCACCTCCCTCTAACCCACCCTTCCCAGTATATCCTGTCCCCTGTGAGCTCTCCTTGGCTGGTTGCTATTTTGGGTGATGCCATCCGCAGGCTTGATGTGTCCTCTCCCGACACAGGGATGCTGTAAGCCACGAGTAGGGTCCCTCTCCCCAGGGTGAGGGGTAGGGATGACAAGGGGGAAGAGGGTGCTGTGGGGCTCACTCAGCCCTCAAATGCCAGCGTAGCCTTTTCATGCCAAACAGGAATAGGCTTATCCAGGGATCACTGCCAGTATCTATGGGGCAGGTGGGATGGCTGAACATGGGAGTCAAAAAATAATCTCTGCTTAGCTCTGCCCCAGGGCAGGTGCTCAGGGAAGGGACTGAGAGCAGGGAGGACTGGATCAGTCCCTCGAGGGATGTCATCAGCTTGTTATGAGAAGCTGCTGTGTGAGGCAGAGCTTGGGACCAGGTGTCCCTTTTTAGGATGTGGCATTTAAGGGTGGGTAACAGCAAAGTTGTTGGGCCTATGCTGAAAATGGAGGTAAGAGCTGATGGGTCTTTGGAAAAGGGCAGCCTTGTGCTGTTTCAAGCCATCTTTTTCCCATCCTTCAGAGGAAAAAAGAATAGTAGCTATGTGGGAAAACAGCTGAGCAACTGGATGAGGCAGCTGATGCAGCCTGAGGCAGTGATTCACTCCAGCATCCTGAATGCTGCCAAGAAACACAAACACCTTGTAAAAGGATGAGATCCCAACACCTGGGGGAATTGTCATTGCAGGATTATTTTGGGACGATCAAAGCTGTGCATGCGAGCCTGCTTCAAGGTCTCTTCTGACCTAGCAGCCAATGGTCCAGTTCTGCATACAGGGGTATGATGGTATTGTGTGTTTTCCACCAAAATTCTGTGTATTTCTCCTCTCCAACACTTCTGTGAAGTTTTATTCTATATTAATAAATTTAGCCAGTTACTATTTAGGGGTAGCACTACAATTGCTATTTTTGCTCTTTGAAAGCTTTAAATTGGATATGACGGTAACTGGAGATGCTGCTTGGCCAGGGTCTCTGCTGCAGCTTCCTGACCACGGGTATAGATGGAGCCAGAAATGCAGCTGTCTTGGGTTTCTTGTCATGCCAAAATATCATCAGTAGAGATAAGCTTGGAGAGCAGGAAACAGACTTCAGAAAATACAAGGGAGGGTTTTGAGAGAGCTGAGTAGGGGTGAACAGTGTCCAAATCAGCAGGGGATATGCTTTTAATCAGAGTTTTCACTAATTTTGCTCAGTTTTGGCTGACATGTGGCTGCCATCTAATGCCTGCAGCCTTTCTCAGCCCCTCCTCGCAGCCTGGGGTTTCCAGCAGCTTTTTGCTCACTGGTTTCTTGTTGGCTGGTACCTGCCGTGGCCTCCCCAGCGCTGGGTGAGCTGGAAGGGTGACCTCACTGGCCTCATGAGAGGTCTTCTGCTCAGCCCCGTGGTCTGACGCAGGCTCTGGGGGCCTGTTGCTCCCAGCCCCACATGCCCCCGTGCAGCTGGAGGCATCCCTGGAGAGTTGCTGTCTGACCTCAGGCCCCTCCTCTGATTTACTGAGATGATCTCAGCTTTGCAGTCCATCCCTCAGCAGTCTCGTAGCCCCTTCCAGGGGTGGAAACATCTGCAAGCGTAGCATCAGCCGGGCTGTGCTGGGAGAGAGCAGCTGTAGGGGCTCTCCCCCCTACACCCCATCCGCGGCCCCTTTCCGTCCTGCGGCAGGGACCCGGCAGCTCGGTCTCCCATTCGCGCCGCAGCCCCAGCGGGCCCTGCTTAGCTTGCGGGGCGCTGCGAGATGTAGGTCAGAGCTCAAGGGAGCCCGCGCGGCCGCTGAGCGAGTTCTGTCCGGCGCAGGCGCACTCGCGCTCCCGCCCGCACGGCTTCCGCGCGCTGTCCCCCGAGGCGCATGTGCAGAGACCCGGTAAACACTTCATTTCCCACCCATCCACCCTCTTCCCCCCTCCCCGGAGCCGCTTCCCTACACAAAGCCCACAGCGCATGCGCGCTCCCCCACCCCGCACCTGCGTGTTGTCCCGCTGCCGCCTTCCCCCCTTCCCCGGGGCCTCTCGCGCATGCGCGGCTGGCAGGCACTGGCTCTCCGCGCAGGCGCCCTGGGCGGCCGCGGCCTCGCCCCTCCCCCCGCCGGCCTCCTGCGCAGGCGCAGTGCGCGCGCCTCCGCGTTCCGCGCATGCGCCGTGGGCGCGCTCCCCCTCCGCCCGCCCGCCCGTTCCCTGAGGTAACTCCCTCTCCTCAGTCCGTTGTTCCCGCTCGAGTGGCACGGTCCCGGCAGCGCGGCGGTGGGGGGCCGTTAGGCCGCGGCGGCCCGCGTCGTTCCTTCCCGCGGCGGTAGAAGCTCCCCCTGCCCCCCACTGCGCGTTTCCGAGTGGGGCGGCTGCGGGCAGAGCGGTGTGGACCGGTTGGGGCCGGTTCCCCGCGCAGGCGCAGGGCCCCGTAAACAGGAAGCAGCGGCGGCCCGGAGCGGCGGAGACAAAGGGGCTGTGGAGAGGAGAAAGAAGGGACGCGGGTTGGCTCGGCTCAGCCCGGCCCAGCGAGCGGGGGTCCTGGCGGCGGGCGGCAGGATGGTGCAGAAGGAGGGGCAGGTGGCGCTGGAGGAGCCCCAAGGCAGCCCCAACCCGACTGGAGTGCCCGGCGCTCCCTTAGAGCCGCCGGGCGCCGCCGCGGGACCGGTCCCGGGGGGTGAGGAAACCGACACCGAGACGGAGACCGCGCTGGGCTCCCGCCGGTTCCTCTGCGGCGTCGTCGAAGGTAAGAGCTCTCGGAGAGGGTGTCCGATAACCCTGGGGGAGGGGAGTGTGTGGGAGGACGAGGTGGGGGGTATTTGGGGGGTTGTCGGTAGCCCCGGGATACCGGTGGCGGGGGGGAGACTGGTCCCAGCTGGCGCTGCTGTTCCCTGTCTCCTCCCCCGGAGGAGCCCGCTCTGTAAGCAGAGTGGTGCGCGGTTCTTGGCCGGGGCTCCCTCTGCTAGAGAGGGCTGGGGGGGCGGGGAGGAGCCGCGGCTCCCGGGCGGGGCTGCTGCCCCCGGGGCTCGTGCTGGAAGCTGTGGGCTAGCAGGGAGCGCCCTTTGATGGCAGCTGTTCGGCGGGGTGAGGGCAGGCCTGGCATCCCCAGCGGGCCGATGATTCCTAATGGAGGCTGAGGCAGTGCTGTGGCTCGTTTGCTAGTACGCGTCTAAAGGGGGAGGTAGAAGAGAGAGAGAAGAGCTACTGTGCGATTATCCTAGCTGTACGTGCTCTTCCTGCGCGCCAGAGGCTCAGATTCAGTTTCCTGGGTAGGGAATAGGTGATTACAGAGACATTTGTTCTGGAATTAATATTCAGTGTTCACTGCTTTCTAAAGTGGTGTAGCTTACCATTTTAATTGCGCTGTAGAACAGTCCTCTTCTGTCTTTTGGTGTAGTTGCAGCAGTAAAAGGTTTAAATTGTTGCAGAAGGTGCAGAATAAAGGGTCTCTTTTTGCATTTCTCAGTAACTAGAGAATTTATCTGCATTTCTGACAGGTCAGTTAAGGTTGATGGTTGAAAGCCAGCAAGAAAAATGGTTATTCCCAACATAATAGTTGATTTGGAATCGTTCTAAATTCCTGTGGACTGCTCTTATTTCGGTACCTATAACGAATCTCCAGTAGGAGAACAAAATGATTAACAGATGGAGCGGAGAGTGAAGCAGGCAGTTTATCATAAAGTCGGTATCTGCATTGCTTGCAGAATGCCTTTTGTTCATATCTTAAAAAGAAAAGACCATTTGGCTCCTGCAAATGTTACTGTGTGAAGTGCACTAGGCCCAGCTAATGCCTTTATTTTTTAGCACTTACTAGGGCTTAAATACAGTCAGCGTGGAGAGAGCTCTCTTTGCTTTGTTAATGGACTTAATTCTGTGAAGATAGATGCTAAATTGAAGGTTTTGGAGACAGGTAACAGTGAACAGAAATACAGATTGTAACAGCACATTTTCTCATGTTTCTGTGGCTACACCTTGACCACGGATCACCTCTTCATCCAGGTTTATATCAGGACCACTGTGTATACCATAATCATTTTTCTTGTCATCTTAGCTACATTGTTGATCTCTGCATATATTTTGGTGCAGGTGTTCTTGACTGTACTGTGCATAAAGCAAAGCTAGAAAATGGCTTCTGCCCAATGAAGCAGTCTAACACTAATTAAGAGTTAGCAGTCCAACATTAATATGCATGCAAGAATAAAAGGAGTAGGGGAGTGTTTAAAAAAGCCAACAAACTAAACAACAAAAACAACAACAAAAAACCCCTGTTGTGGTGAATGAGGTAAATGGAAATGGGTGAAAACATCTGTCTCTTTAGTGAGTCCAGAGAACTATAGGGGTAAGAGAAAAACGGGCGTTAACTTAAAAAGTGTAGATAAATACTTAAACATAGTGCAGCAGTTAACACAGACTTACAGGTGCGGTGAGATTAAAGCGATGAGATGGAAAGTTTGGATCTTTTCTAGAAAAAGCAGAGGGAATTGGCCAAATACTGTGCGAAAATACTGGGTGTATACTCTAAGTATATGAAGAGCTTATGAGAGATATCAAATTCACTGTTTTGGGGAGTAATAAGATCTAAGAAAGTATGGGATGTAAAGTTCTGGTCCTCTGCCTCCCACGGTATCCTGGCTTTTAGTGATGGAGAGCATGAGGTATTTGGCATGATAATGTTGACTTTGTATTAACCTGACATAAATAAAGTCTTGAGGGAGTAATACAAAACCAGGTCAATTTTCACCTGGACAGAAAGATCCAAGAATTGTCATCAGATGGTGACATTAGTAATCTAAGAAATGTGGTGACAGAAAAGTATCGCTTTGGATTAGCATGTTCTCTTCAGTCTTATTTAATCTGTCTTTTGTCGTGATTTCAGCTGGGATGGAGTTAACTTTCTTGCTAGCAGCTGGTGTAGTGCGATGTTTTGGATTTGGGATGAGGAACAGTGATGATAGCATGCTAATGTTTTTGGTTGTTGCTAGGCAGTCAAGGCCTTTTTTGCTCCTCACACTGCCCTGCCAACGAGCAGGCTGGGAGGGCACAAGAAGTTGTGAGGGGGCACAGTTGGGACAGCTGACCCCAAATGACCAAAGGGATATTCCATGCCACCTGACGTCATGCTCAGTGTACAAAGCTGGAGGAGGAAGAAGGAAGGGGGGTACGTTTGGAGTTATGGTGTTTGTCTTCCCAAGTGACCGTTATGTGTGATGGAGCCCCGCTTTCCTGGAGGTGGCTGAACACCTCTCTGCCTATGGGAAGTGGTGAATGCATTCCTTGTTTTGCTTTGCTTGCATGCGTGGCTTTTTTTTTGTTTTACATTAAACTCTTTATCTCAACCCACGAGTTCTCTCACTTTTACTCTTCTGATACTCCTGCATCCCAACTGGGGAAAGTGAGGAAGCGGCTGTGTGGTCCTGGTTGCCAGCTGGGGTTAAACCATGACATCTTTGTTATCTGATTTTCATGTTGTTTTTTTATAGCAGGCCCCTGCTCTGCTTTAGGCTAGTAGGTCTGAAACAGTAGTATCATAGGTAAAGCAAAAGTATTCTGAACAAGTTATGAGGCATGGGCAGTATTCGTTAGGTATCACAGTAATTCATTCATTTTATGGGTTCTTGAGCTTCCTCAGGGCAGCATTAGTCAGAATTAGGTAACACTAATCAAAATGAGAAATTTGTTCAGGGTGAAATAAACTGGGAGGTTTTTATGCCTTGCAACTGCTCTCTCATTTGTTCCTCTGTTTAACTGTCCCCCGTTTGTCACTTTGCAGTTTTGAGTAGTACTTACTCAGCTTTGCCACTTCGTGGTGCCACTTAGTCTAAGATCACTCTGACAGACTAGTTCTTAAAGCTTGAGCCCGCTTTAAGCTTCTGAAAAGAGCATTGTTCACATAACAGGTAACGGAAATACTTGTTACTATATGGAAACTGTTTCAGTTGCATCAGTTTTCAATTTTGAAAGGTTGTAGGAAGGTGGTTTTGACCTTTGTGAGACCAGATATTTACAGATTTACAATGGTGAATGGCTCTGGAAATGAAGATATTGTCTACCTTTTGAACTAGTGTTCTGTGGGGACTTGTAAGCTTTGTGTATTAGGAGCATCATTCATCACTGAGTGGCCGTGCTGTTTGAAAATAAGAGCTTATTAAATTTCAGTGTTATTTTAGTCTCTGGTCTTTGCACAGGCTGCCAAGCTGAAGCTTTGTTTTGAAGTGCCCACTTGTGGTTAAACTGTTTGCACATAGGTCTAAGTGAATTTACTTGACTAAGAATGCATTGAGAGTGCTTTTTAAAGTATTCTGTTTCTAGAATGGAAGGATTAGATTTAAAACCAGAAGCAGTTACAATTTCCATGGAATTCCATTACTTTGAATATACACTATTCTAAAATCACTTGTGTAGATGCTTTTATATGATTATTCAAAGACATAGTCTTAGCTTGTAAAGATGTGGGAATTGTAGAGTAAGATATCAACTTGCAAGTTATTTTTCACAAGGAGTCTATTTAACTGAATAAAAGGAATGAAATCCTAAGCATTTTGTTGACTCACTTGCACATTTTTTTCTAATTACACATCATCTACCTCAGTAAGTATTTATATACTCTGTGTATGTACTTAGCATTCTAATCTGTACCATTGGTTAAGCATTTTTGAGCTGGTAAATATTTTCAAGTGTCTTCAGTGTTCATGTTACAAACCTATTTTGTAGGTGTCTGGAGTGATAGTTTAATTAGGTTATGACTGTTCAGTCTGCTCTTATAATAATGCTGACTTGACTTATCAAGGGCATATGCCATAATTGCTTCAGTGGCCAAAATTATAAGACCTTAGATCATAAGAAATGAAATAGCTTATAATTGCATTTTAAATTTAGATCAGTTTAGGTTATTACACTTCCTTAATGCTGTCTGTCTAGATTTTACTTTTTCCTTTCTGGTTTGAGAAGTTTTTTGATGAATATAGCAGAAGAGTAAGAAAATGGTGGGTTGTAATCTAACGTTTCATGGAGGAGGCATAATCTAACATCTAACTGGATAATTTTAATCTTGTTTTCTGTAGGATTTTATGGAAGACCTTGGGTTATGGAGCAGAGGAAAGAACTTTTTAGAAGGCAAGTCATGCTTCCTCTTACTGCAGCACATTCCATCACAATATAATCATAATCTTCCTCTTAAGCCTGAAAAGAATTATTGTTCTAACCTAGAGCAGTTTTGCCTAATATTGATATTCTTAGGGGCTCATATTCACCTTTCTATCTTGCCTAAACTTAATTTGTCCAATATCAGTTGTGTGTAAAGTTATTGTGACTTAATAGTGCAATGAAGAAAAAAAATAAGTTAGATCAAGTAAAAAGAATTAGATCAAGTGAAACGTAGAATTCCTGGATTTGTAGGCTATTCTCCGAATGACGGCTTTTTTTCCCCTATGTTTATAGACTTCAGAAGTGGGGACTAAATACATACCTGTATGCTCCAAAGGATGACTACAAGCACAGGATGTTCTGGCGAGAAATGTACTCTGTGGAGGAAGCAGGTAACTTTATTTCCCCTCTGTATTTTCTGTAAATAGACTTTTGAATTAATTGGACATTGCTGCATATGCTTGTTGTGTTTAATCGCGGTAGCCATTTCCAAAGGTGAGTGGAGACCTGTTCATAATGTATTTAATGTAGATATATTTAATGGAGATGTGGTACAAGCATGGATTGTCTTCTTTTAACTGTAACTCTACAGTTGATTTCTAAAACTGCTTTTAAGTTTTTGTGTTACAAGGTTTACTTTTTTTCCAGGGAAAGGTTGCTCAAAATTATTTCTCTGGCTCTTAAACATCTGGGCCATGTTTTGAGGTAGAAATTATTTGCTTCAGAAAAGAGAGAAGACTGATGAGTGAATAGCATGCACTTTTATGTGATTCATTAAGTGCTTGTCTCAATGAAGAGAGTACCAGTTAGAAAAGCAGCTTCTGACTATTTGGTCAGAACATAAAAGACCTGTTTAAGCTGGTGTGAGGCTTTTTATCCACCTCTGGCATTTATGGGATCTACAGTGTTTTATTAGCCTATGGGGATTATAATTTTCCTTGGGTGAGGGGAAAAATGATACTCGCTTGAAACTAAATAATCCTTCTTGGAGGCCACTTTGAATCACTGAAGAAATATAATCTAAAGGATACTGCAAGATAAATGCCAATAACAACAAAAATTGTTAAATATTCTAAAAATAATTATCTTTATTCATTGCATGGAAGATTAAATTTGAAGTTTGTTTCTTAAAGCAACTAATTGTGTTGTGTGTGATATAATATGTGAATTGGTGTCATGCAGGGTGATATTGCTACATTGAATTTTCTCTTAGTATGTGTGACAAAAGTGGAAAAAGTGAGTAATAGTTCTATAACTGTTGGTGTGCATACTGTAAAAACAGACTACATCCACGTTTGTCTCACAACTTTGAGATAAATAAAATTTTTAGAATATTTAAACAATTTTTACATGGAAAATAACAATACAACAGCGGCTGTTATTCCTTTTGGCATAATTTCTGATAACTCTTTCAAATTCTTTGGTGCTCTTTGCTGTGTTAGTTTTAAGAAATTCTAGCATTTTTTTTTATTATGGTAGCAGAGGCATCTGCATTTTGTAACTTACTTATAATGATATCTGAGATTATTTTTTTTAATTGTTGAATTTTTCTGAAATGTTTGAATTTAATTTCCAGAGCAGCTAATGACTCTAATATCAGCTGCACGAGAACATGAAATAGAGTTCATCTATGCAATCTCACCTGGACTTGACATCACTTTCTCCAATCCTAAAGAGGTATCCACACTGAAACGTAAGCTGGACCAGGTAAGTGTACAAATTTACCACAGTTGCAGTGCTACTTAATTTGAAAACTTAAGTACCCTCCTCACTCTTGCAGCTTTTCACTAGCTTCTTTAATGTTTTTAGCACTAGCATTAGTTTGGATGCCTCTGAACAATTCCAATGGATGTGTTCAGGTTGTATTGCAGAAATGGCAAGAGATCATCTAGGTTTTTTTTAAAAAAAAAGTCTCATCTTGTATTGGATTCTGAAGGCTATTCTTGGGAGCTGGTCTTCAGAGTATTTTAGGGCCTTGAAGCCAAGATGCATTTCTAAAGCAGGAACTCTTGCCCACAATAAATGCCTTTGGAGGCAGACCTGACATACATATTTTCTTTGTTCTCATAATTTACTTCTCTCTTTTGTCCAAAAGCTGTTAGAGAGTTAGCTTTTTTCCAGCTGTCTGTCCAGTGAGATCAGATTTGGATTGTTAAAGCTGGAACAGATTGCAGGTCTTTAGATGTCTAATCCTTGAGAAAAGCAGAGCAGTGGGTCAGAGATAGGCATTCATTGTGAATAGATACCAAAGTCTGTCTTGCCTCCCCTACCTTCTCTCTCCCATCTTTTAAAAATTCTACACTTTGATTTTTAAAAAGAAATAAAAATGATTTAAAAAAAATTAAACCTTTTGCTCTTGTCTCTTTTATTAGGTTTCCCAGTTTGGCTGCAGATCTTTTGCACTGCTGTTCGATGATATCGATCACAACATGTGTGCAGCAGACAAAGAAGTTTTCAGTTCCTTTGCTCACGCTCAAGTCTCAATCACAAATGAAATTTATCAATATCTAGGAGAACCAGACACATTCCTTTTCTGTCCTACAGGTAAAATGTGATCAATCCTTTAGTTCAGCCTTAAAGGAGGGGCCCTATTATCTTACTGGTTGAAAAGATGGTTTAATATTTAATCACCGCTTTAAGGAGTGTTTTGGGGTTGCTTGAAGAAATTGACTTATAGAGAAAGGTTCAAGTAATTCAAATATATGCAGAGGTTTTGCCAAATCTACACATCTCTGAAAAACTTAATGCTAAGCAAAGAAGGCAGCTTGATAGAATGGTTCAAGACATTTGAACTAAAAATTAGGTTAAAGGAAGACTTCTGTTTGACTTGTACCAAAATCTTTTTGCTTCTTGATCTGGCTAGCTGTTAATTTCTTAGAATTTTCTTAAAGTAGAGGTACAGCACAGTCTGTGCTCACTTCTGTCGTTGGTACCTATTTTTAATAAGATTATCCACTTATACTAGTCGCTGAGTTGGGTTTTTTTGTCATTGAAAAATAAGATGACTTGCACTTGGGTCCAGTCATTGCTTTTTTTAAATTGCAAGCTGCTTCTAATACCTGTAAGAATATTGTAAGGGAGAGAGAATCACTATGTTCAGTGATGTGGATTGTTGCAAGGAAAATTCAATTCAGTAGCAATGTTGTCATCACTGTTAATTTGTTTATCCCTTTACACTGTAGTAGTTTGGTTCTGTTGCAGACCTCTTCTTTAACTTTAAAGACAGGTTCTGGTGTTAATATTTTTAGGTATTTGCACTCCATAATCAGTCCTAGTGTTTCTAATTCTCTTGTGTATTGGCTGGTGTAACCTGCCCTTTTATTTATGGACTTAGTTTTTTCCTGACTTCGACATTTGAGCAATTTTAGATACATTCTCTACCTTTCCTTTCTGATCTTTATGCTAAATATCATTCATAATATACTTTAGACTTCTGGGCATTTCTTGAGTAATTTTATAGATGTTTCTCTTCTCATATGGTAGTATTCTATCAATGCATTACTGGGACGGTTGGGTATGTTGTCACGTATGTGGATCCTTCTACTAACAGTGACATTCTCTGTTCCTGTGCAGAGTACTGTGGAACTTTCTGTTACCCAAATGTTGCCCAGTCGCCATATTTACGGACCGTAGGAGAAAAGCTGCTTCCTGGCATCGAGGTGTTATGGACAGGTAAAAATTGTTGGGTTTGGGGTTTTCTAGCTTTTTTGGTTGGTGGTTTTGGGGGTTTTTTTTTGATTCGCTGATGATGTTAAAAATGATTGCTCATAAGTATTTAGTAAAATAAACTGTCCGACTACCTGGGGGTGGAATCTTCAAGTATATGCAAAGGCCTCTGATTATCCTGTTTCCCTCTTAGGTCCGAAAGTTGTATCCAAAGACATTCCAGTAGAATCCATTGAAGAAGTTTCTAAGATCATCAGGAGAGCACCAGTTATCTGGGATAACATCCATGCTAATGATTATGATCAAAAGAGGCTTTTTCTTGGGCCTTACAAAGGTCGGTCAACTGAGCTCATCCCTCGACTAAAGGGAGTTCTGACCAATCCAAACTGTGAATTTGAAGCCAATTATGTTGCTATTCACACACTTGCAACCTGGTACAAGTCTAACATGAACGGAGTGAGAAAAGATGTAGTGATGAGTAAGTATGTGTAACTGTTTGCCAGGATCTATGCTTAACCATATAAGTCATACTGATGATTTTTTTTTAAATGACTCTAGCCTTTCCTTACCAACTCTTTCTTTTTAAGATCACCTAATATTTTCTATCCCATAAGTAAATGGCAGTTGCCTGAAAGACAATGAACATCTAGATTGTTTTATTGACTTCCTGGGAAGTATCTGTAGCATCTCTTTGGTCTTGAGAGGTATCTGTGGTTGTGCAAAAAGTACTCTCAGCAAGCAATTTTAAGGTCCAAATTTGACATAATTGTCCACAGGTTTGATTTCATTGGAATGTAAGCAGTTCAGATCAAATGAGAAACTCTCAATGCCAGAATATCTAGTTTCTGCATATTGTTTCTGTGCTGGCATTAGTGGTGACCGTAGTTTTCCATTTCGTCTAATTAGGATGTAACGCTTTGTCCTTCTTTGTGAAATAAGGCTGTTAAAAAGTTCTTGAATGCCTTGTTTAACATGACTTTTTTTTGTTTTAAAATGAAACTTGTCTCTGTAGCTGATACTGAAGACAGTACAGTTTCAATCCAGATTAAATTGGAAAATGAGGGGAGTGATGAAGATATTGAAACAGATGTTCTCTACAGCCCACAAATGGCTCTGAAGCTGGCCTTAACGGAATGGTTGCAGGAATTTGGGGTACCTCAGCAGTACAGCAGTGAGTCTGGTTTGGTGGTGTTCTGGGGTTGGTAGAAAAATGGAGTTAAATGTACTTACATTTAGATTAAAACTATTTTATGGATTCTGGCAATTTGTATACTTTTCACTTGGAAGTATTATCTGCCCTACTGATTGGGGAAACATTAATAAAAAAGAATAATACTTGGCATTCTGCAGCGTGCCTGTAGTGCCCCAACTGATCAGCAGAAGCAACCTTGACCTATGATCATTTGGCGCTTATGATACAAGACAGGAAAGAGTCTGGATCTTGCTAGTCCCAGTTGTTACTAAATTCCATGGGACCTGAGAGAATAGGAAGAATAGTCTTTTTTTGAAGTAGGTGTTAAAATATTGTAAACTTTAGTTCTGTCCCAGAAAAGTCTGTGTTCTTCCAGTTGTTTTAAGATGCCTTTATTTTTCTGAGTTTCTGTCTACAGAAACCAGCTGGGTTCCTTCCAGCATTGTACACCTTTCTGGTAGCAATGGGAGCTTGGGGTCTGAGGTAAAATGTTTTTCTCAAATGTGTGTTCGAGGTGGTCAGAGTGCCCTTCTCTGATAACTGGTGGTGGAATGGAAGAACCTTTTCTGCACCAAAGCAGATTTGGGAGGAGTTATCCTTTTGAACTGCTGTAGGGTTTCTAATATTTCTCAAACTTGGCTGCAGCAAAAACACTGGGTCAGGGGTGGTAATTAAAGGGTCATCTTCCTCCATTTTCACAGAATAGTTTAGGTTGGAAGAGACCTCTTGAGATCTCTTGGTCTAACCACCTTGCTCAAGTAGGGTGAGTTTAGAGCAGGTTGCCCAAGACTGTGTCCAGTCAGGTTTTGAATATCTCCATTTTCCCTAGGTTAAAGACATTTTTACAGTCAAAATACTTAAGCATCAGTCCTTTTATTTTGAAGTGTGGTCTATATCTGAGTAAAACTAACAAGTCAGTTGGTGCAGAGGAAAACAGTTAACTTTGAGAGCTTTTTATTCTGATGCCATAGTCAGAAATGCAGCTGGCAACACAAATATTAACTGATTTTCCTAACTTTTCCCCCATTCTATCTTTGTTTGCCAGTTACGTGGAAGGGAAACTTGCAAAAAATTAAGTCAGTAGTTAGAATTACAATGACAAAAGCGAACAGGCAAAGCTCTGAAAGGAAACTGTGCTGATGGGATGCCGTGGCATCAGAATGCTTCGTGATTTGCAGAAATTGCTGATTTGAATGTTAGTTGGCAGATATTGAAAACTCTAAACTTGTTTCTCTTTATTCTCAGGTAGGCAAGTGGCCCACAGTGGTGCTAAAACTACTGTAGGGGACGTAGGGCCTCTGGTGGCACCATCCTCTTTAAATGCAGCAACTGTGGTTACCACAGTTTACCAAGAACCCATCATGAGTCAGGGGGCAGCGCTAAGCAGCGAGTCACCGGCCTTGGTAAAGGAGGAAGAGAAGAAGCAATCTGATGAGGAACCAATGGACATGGTGGTGGAAAAACAAGAAGACACAGACAAGAATGCAAATCAGATACTGACAGATATTGCCGAAGCCAAGATGGCAGAGGAGTTGAAGCCAATGGATACTGATAAGGAGAGCATAGCTGAATCAAAGTCCCCAGAGATGTCTATGCAGGAAGACTCTGGTAGTGACATTGCCCCTATGCAGACTGATGAGCAAGTTAACAAAGAACAGTTTGTGCCTGGGCCAAATGAAAAACCTCTCTACACAGTAGAACCAGTGACTTTAGAGGACTTGCAGCTTCTCGCTGACTTGTTTTATCTTCCTTATGAACATGGGCCTAAAGGTGCACAGATGTTGAGAGAATTCCAGTGGCTCAGAGCAAATAGCAGTGTTGTCAGTGTTAATTGCAAAGGAAAGGATGCTGAAAAAGTGAGTGTGAATCTTGTTTCTCTCCTTTTAAATCAAAATCCTGAGCGATGTTATCTGCTGTCTGTAATAGAGATTGATGTTCCGCTTCCTAAAAGCTGAAGGGTAGAGTATAACTAACTGCGGCTCACAGTATCTTCAATTCCTCCAGTGGAATCTACTGTTTTAAGCCCTGTATGCCATGTAGCTTTGAAGGCTGTCTGGTGTCTGCATTTGACCAGTGATCCCTGTACTGGCCTCACTTCTAACAGCCATAGAGAATACGTGTGAGTCATGTGTGGTGTGGTAGTCAATGCCGGTAAAATGAAGTAAGGAATTGTATAGTCTTCCTCCATATTTAGAGTACCCCTCCTCCATAGAAGGCTGTGTTTGATCTTGTGGATCTTTTGCCTCCGTTCATAGATAGAAGAATGGCGTAACCGAGCAGCCAAGTTTGAAGAGATGTGCAGCTTGGTGATGGGGATGTTCACTCGCCTCTCCAATTGTGCCAACAGGACAATCCTTTATGACATGTACTCCTACGTCTGGGATATCAAGAGTATTATGTCAATGGTGAAATCTTTTGTGCAGTGGTTAGGTAGGTGCATTGGGAGCCATTATAATCCCAGATAGTGTATTTTTTTTTTTTTTTTTAATTAGCCCACGGGGAAAATAAAGTATTAGGCAAATGTGTTTTCTTGGACATGGGGTCTGGTTTGACCCTGTTTTAAAGGTTTTCCTGGCTCGCTATTTGAAGCAATGCTTGCTGTGAATTTGCTTTGGTATTGTAAGTGAAGTCTGCTGGATGCTTAAGATTGGAGACCTTGATTTTCTTCTTGGGCTAATGAAACTTGAATCTCAACTGACACGTAAGTGTTGACTTTAACTTACTCTTGACTGAATGCACACTGGACTATGCCATGTAATTCCTTGGGTACCCTGGTGTATGATTGGAAATGACACTACGAAATGTGACCACATCAGCCATCTGCTGCTTGCTCTGTCGTGATAACATTATTGCTGTCTTCAACAGAACAATTGCAGAAGCGACCTTTCAATCGGCCTGGCCAAGAGGAAGCCGATCCTCCCAGCCCTGTGCGCATGCGAGCTTTAGCGTAAGGCTATTCTGGTGCAAAATAATTTCCTTTAAACACTTTCCAAATTGTTGATTTTTTTTTTTTTAAATTTTATTTTTTTTTGATGGAAATTATGGAGCTCTCTAGACAGATTTAGTCTGAGACTTAAACTGATCTTGAAATGTTTTTTTCTTTTTTTGTCTTTTTTTTTTGATGTGTGGCTTTTTGTTTTGTTTGGGGTTTTTTGTTTGCTTTTTTTTTTCCTGAAAGATTTTTGGGGGATCCTAAGTTGGCAGATAGCACCAGCATGGCCTGGTAATTCTAGTGACATCATTTCACTTTCAGGTTTTAATCCAACTATAAGGAATATGCTGTGGACTTGCTTGATATACACAGCAGGCAGCAAAGCTGATGGTCTCATGTCACACTTTTTGTAGCTGTCACAAACCTCACAGTGGTTAACCATTACACAACCTTGGTCTAGTCCTAGTGTTTGGATTGTCTTTAAATGATGCTCTTAAACACTGGCAGGTTTAAGCAGGGACAGAGAAGATCAGTTAAGTCATCAAGTCAGTCCATGTTCAACAACTTCCTGTGTTTCATGCTTATTAAATATCTGATCCCTATATGTGTGGTTGATGAAGAAAGAAGAGCTTTTAAGACTGCCCTCTGCAAAGTACAGAGGAGAAAACTAGCTTGGCACGAAAACTCGCCAGCATTGTAGTATGTTAACATCTCTGCCTAATGCTGTTTAAAAGCTTTAGTTTGTGCATTTTTAAGATTAGTGTGACACAACTCCCCCAACTTTACTATTCTTGCTGTATGTTGACCTTTAGCTAGAAAGAGTGCTCTGTTTTTTGATAACTTCATCTGTTTATAGAGCTTTGGCCTGGAGTTTTAAAGGGAACAGTGATTCTTGTAATCTCTAAACATTGAGGACCCAACTTAAGACTGCATTTCAGAATTATCAAACTACCTACTGATTTCAGCTGAAATTGTGTTCAGTTTTTAATGTCCCTGTAAAGTTGGCTTCAGATCTTTAAGTGCATCTTGGGAATAGTTCACATTAGAAGCCAACTCTGTAAATACTAGCTCTATTAACTTTGACACTGTTCTGTTTCAGTACTCAAACTGGTATTAGATAGTTGAAAAATTAATTTTAAGAGTTTTTGGCAGTTTAATACTCTTATGCTAATAGTGCTTCTCTGAGAGGGGATGCTTTTATCTTCACCTTGCATTTTATCACTACTGTAAGTACATATTGAGCAAAGGTCTTTGGTAAAATACATCATTATATAAAGCTAAGTACGTTACAAATCCAAACAAACGGTGTGCTCAATGGTCCACTGAATGTTCACTTTCTTCACCTCTCCTCCCAAGTCCAGCTAGCATTCAGTCCCTTAAATTAGTGTGGCTGTACAGTACTATGGATTACTAATGACTTCTATTGTCTTCTTCCCCATTGTGTACAGATGGGAGAATCCTCAGCACAAGTTTCTACTGCTATTGGATGGACAGCGCCAGATGTTCACAGCGCGTCGTCATTAATTAATTAAAATGGAAAGGTTTTGTCTGTGAGGCAGCTCAGATAGATTAGATGTGCAATAGGCATGAACTGAAGTCACATTTGCGCAGCGACTAAGGCATTAACTATGTTTTTCATTTATACAGCTCTTCATTCACGCAGCTCTTTACTGTAATAATTGGAAGTGCTAGTTAAGTTGTAGTCTCAAAGGACAGACAGATACTGTCTTCCAAGTTATTGACTAAGCCTTCTTGTGAAGGGTATCTTTTGACTTGAGAATTCTAAAATGTGGGATTAAACCAAATTCAAATTCTTGTGCTTGGATCGTTTCTGAAATTTACCATGCTTAGGGTAGTTTGTATTTAAAACATATTCCTAAACTCTCCTAAATGTCAAACTTGGCACACTTTGGGACTCTCTGACTAGCACAACATACTTGTCTGTACTGATCTGAGACTGTTACTTGAACAGGAGGTAGATTGCTGTCCACAAAAGGAAAAGAGTATTTGCGCTGCTCATCTTGTCAGAAAACTAGGCGGGTAATTGAAATCTCCACTCCGGATACTGTGCTTTTTTTTTTTTTTGTCCTTTTTCTCCAGGGTTGTCATTTGTATTGTGTTAGTTATTGAAGGCTGCGGTGCCTTGCTGGCAGAACAGTATTAAAAATCAAACAGCTGATGGAAGTTTATTTTCTAAAGCAAGCGTAAACTAAAGCTGAGCACTGCAATGGGTCTGCTGTGGCTGGTTGATCAGCAGGGACCCTGGTGCATCTGATATGATTGAGGACGAAAAAGAATCAAGATGCTAAAAAGAAGACCTAGTATTATCTGTGGCCAACAGGGTGTACTAGTTAAATTGTGAGTTAATTTCAGTTGATCTTTAGCAAGATTTAGCTTTTTAACGTGCCAGCAACATTGTGAACGTACGGCCTGGATTATGTAAATCTACGTAGTCTCTTGCAATAATAGTTTCATACAACTGTCCTGGCTGCCTGAACTGTTCCAGACTGTTTGCATATATTGCCAGTCCTAGTTTTCTGACAAGATTAGAAACAATCATTACTAAAATGTGACTTCAGAAAGGTCCATTTTTTTTCAAGGGGCTGTGATAATGGCATTTGTTTGATCTAAAACTTACAATAGTAGCTATTGAGCCATGTAGCTTCCAAGATGTGATCTTTTCCTAGATGAAATGGATGTTTCTGCCACAAATATACAAAAAGAAACCCAATGTGCAAAATATCTGGGAAGCTTACATAATTGTGCATGGCACCATTCTTGTGCCTTCTGGTCTGGAATGAGAGGGGTGTTAGCTGAATCACCTCACCTGTGCTTAGACTAGTCTGTTACAGGTAATCAAAAATTTGGAATACTGAAATTAGTGCATAAGCACAAAATCTTTATAAATCATACATTATTACAGCCTTCCCCCCAAGCCCTGGATTCTAGCTCAGTTAGAGAGCTTTTTCCACAAGTGTGTGTTAGCTTTTTGGACATGTTAGACACCCAGGAAATCCCCCTTCTCGTAACATTCTCCGCTTGGATCTGATCTCAACAGGGTGTCGTAGTCAATCTTCAGCACAGTTCTTAAGTGGAGACCAAGAACCCTGGGCCTTTAGAGGTGGTCTAGCAGGAGAGTTCCAGGTATCAATATGACTTCACAACTGAATGACATTTTCTTTGTTTTATGAGAAACCTTTTGTTGCACATCAGAGGTCTGGAAGGATTGGTCTGCCGAAGGCTTTCTGGTCCAAAGCCCATTAGCCTTACAGCTTGGTTTAAAATAATTTTCCTCCCCTTTCTACAGTAATTTCTCAAGGAGATGCTGCCTGTCCCACGCGCATGCGAAGCGCAGCGGCTTTAGTTGTACATTTCACATTGTTTCTTTGCAGGTCGCACAGCATTTTTATCTGCGCCCGCAATTGCACAATGCGCGCATGCTTGTCTGCCAATGGGAATTCCATGAGCAAAAGGGATAGTCATGCAAATTTTGGTTCCTCTCTAAATAAAGCTGTAGTGCGCTTTGTTGCAAAGATTTCAATTGGCAAATATTCTTAAATAGCTGTTTATACCATGTTCAAATTTGTTCATGGATTTTTCAGGCGCTATACTTTTCCCCCCTCACAGGTGCTCTGCGCGCAGCAAATTGAATCAGCGCATTGCTTTTGGGATAAAGCGTCTCCTCTGGCCAGTTAACCCTCTTCAGACCAAACCTTTCCTCCTGACATTCTATGTTCTTATACAGAGACAGTGTAGATATGATTGGTAAAAAGTATTTTAAAGCAGATAAGATTAACAGACTCTTAATGTGCTGTTTCAATTGCATATTTTAAAACACCAATTGGATATTTTCTATTCAAATAAGGTCTTTGCATTTGTAAAGCATACCAACCCCACCTTCTTCTGGGGTGCCTGCAAGTAGCAAATGTTAATTTGGGAGTCTGCAGTGCACACCCAAGAGTGATGGGTTTTGTTGTTCATACAGTCATATTAAGTATTTTGTTTTCACAGCGTTTGCTGCCTATTGATGGGGCAAATGACCTCTTTTTTCAACCACCTCCATTAACGCCCACTTCCAAAGTGTACACCATACGACCCTACTTTCCTAAAGATGAGGTAACTGCTTTTGACGCTTGTCACTGTTGTTGTTAGTGATGCGCTTCCTTTTGTGGCAACACTAGTTACTGCTGGGTCCCTTCATCCTCTAATGAAACAGTTGTCCCAGCACAAGGCCTAAATGTAATCTCACAGGAAAACTGAGGTTAAGTGACTTGCTTATAGTTCAGCAACGTGTTGTTGCAACAGTACAGGCATACCCACATCTTGATTCCCAGTCTCCCACCCTACCACATTCTTTAAGTCTGAGTGCCTTCCGTGTTTCTGAAAGGCAAGTTAAAATTGCTGCTGGAAGAGGGATTTTTGCAGTGGGAACACATGCAATGGCTTAACCTTAGGGGGAGTGCATATACCTGTTTACTCAATAATTATTGGGGTAACTGCTGGTATTCTTAGAGCTATATGGGTAGAAGGTTGATAATGTGTCTCAAAATGTAGTTGTAATATGCGATGATAGTTCAGCCATTCTTACTGGTTTAATTACAGTTGTAAACTTTTTGGTCTGGTTTTGTAAGGTTTGTTGTCAAATCTGCTTCAGAGTGTTTGATACGTTGAAACCAGGAATGTTGTATTAATCTTTATTAATTAGAGGTCCCCCCTCTTTTTTTTTTTTCTGGACAGATCTGTAGTGTAGCTTTATTCATATTAACTTAGCAAGAAGAATATTCAAAGCTAATGTATCAACCAACAGTTAACACTCTTTATGGATACAGTTTAAACAATGTAAGGATTAATGTAGCTTGAACTTTGCATTTGTAGCCACATTGAGATGAAACATGTGTCCTTTGATACGTAAGTATTTAGGTTGAGTTTGCAGCAGCTCAAATGAACCTGACTTTGAAGCCAGTCAGACAGACGGGGCATGTCCTTTACCCGCTAGTTTTAGGCACTGTCCTGTGCTGTTCTCATGGGCAGTAAAGCAACCTTTTCCATATCTTAGTGCAGGAGTGTACCTAAGGTGGTTTGTTCCTTTGTAGGCGGTGGAATTGGTATTTCTAAGCCACCTAAACAATTGGTGATACAGCTAATCATGCAGTCATAAAGAATACTTCTTCTGAGGAAGAGTTCCCTTTTTATGAAAGGAGGCCAAGACATGTCAAATGCAAAGCCTTTTTGTTGAAAAGTGTAAAGTTTCTTATTTAAGGTGTGATTCATACAAGTTTACTCTTTAAAGAGAGTCAGCTGAATGCCTTTTAATATGCAGAAAGTCAGGGTGGGTCTGTCTTTCACAGTGGTTAACCTGTTGCACTTGAACATTGGGAGGTTTTGAAAAGGGACTCTGTATCAAGGGTATTGATCTTCACAGAGTGTTTGGTAACTAACCCTCGGGATTAATCTTGTGCTGTTACAACCTGCAGGAGGTTGACCTCCAGCCTTTCCTTCCCAGCCATTCAATTTAACCACAGTGTTTTTGACATGCAACTTTGAGTTACTTGGGGAGTGGGGGGAGATAGATCCTTTCTCATGTATGGTTATTTTTGTTCTGTGTAACTTAAATGCCTGTCAGTACTAGTTTACAGTGGAGCTGTTAATGAAATGCCTCTAAAACAAAGTTGTTAGCTTTTGAATGTGACCAATTACTTGAAATCATCTCTTCTCTCCTTTTAGGCATCTGTATATAAGATCTGCAGAGAAATGTATGCTGACGGAGCTGATCAACCCTTCCATAGTTTACCAGATTTAATTGGAGACAAGTATGTATTAGGAATGAATGACCTACAGAGATGGTTCTGAAGGATGGAGTCCTGACACTGTATTTAACTTGAATTTTTAAAAGTGTGTATAGGAAGAATGCAAAGAGCATTTGCTTAAAAAAATAAATAATAATCTGCCCTCCGCAGGCCTCAGGAAATTGGGGGTTTGGTTTCTTAGAGATACCATGAACAGTTATGTCTCAGATTATGCTCCGGTCACCTTTGTGAGCTCTTAGAAAAAAGACTTAGCTGAAACTTCTGCATTATGAAACATGTGCATCATAATATCCTATTATTTCAGATTTTGTGAAAGTAAATCATGAGAGTGTTCATATTTTGTAGTTACCCTCAGGTATTTTTTTTCCAACCTTGTGTAGTTATTCAGATAATTGAAAATTTTTGAGGACCAATCTCCCAGCCAACTATCTTGAGTTTTTTCTGAAATACATGTTGTAGATTACTTGTACCAACTTTTAAAAAGAATAAACAATGGCAAGTGCGGTGAAGATTTAAAAAAAGGGGGGGGCATTACATTGGAGCTGTAAAATGAACTACTTTGAGTATTTTATTTTTTTTTTGTCGAGTGTTTAATTTAGATAGAACTTTGTAAAGAGGCTGCTCTGAGTGACAGGAATGTAGTTAATAAAAGGTGTGGAACTGGTATCAAAAAATACTGATGAAAAATAAGATGGAAGAACTAGGAGATAATGGCAGCACAGAACCTGAGGGCAAAAGGTGAAGGAAGTTTGTGCCTCTAATGAATCAGAATAGTGTATGTAGAATTAAATTGTGGCATCCTGAGGTGCAGATGTTGCTCATAGCTGAGTTTTGACAGCTGATCAGTCTGTTAATGCTTTGTAGGAACTAATTCTGTGGCTGGAGGACTCTGTTCCTTCTTTGGATGACCCTAGAGTCACCTCCAGAATACCTGAAGAACATACTTGTTCAAAGTGACCTTCTTTTGACTGAATTTGGACACTTCTTTCTGCAGGTTAGTAGGAGGTCTACTCACCCTCAGCCTGGATTACTGCTTCGTCTTAGAAGATGAGGATGGCATATGTGGCTATGCTTTGGGAACAGTTGATGTGACTCCTTTCATTAAAAAATGCAAAATGTCTTGGATCCCTTTCATGCAAGAAAAATATACTAAACCAAATAGTGACAAGGAGCTGTCTGAGGCAGAGGTTGGTATAACCCATGAGATCAGAACTGTATGCTGAACTCTTTCTTTCCAAAGCAGATCTTTATTTTTTTATTGCATTTTGAGCTTCCTTATAATTCAGTTTTCCTACCTTTCTGAAGTCTTTGATGAGCATGGTATCTGATGTGTCAGAAGGTGACAGTAAAATCATTCACTGCCAGTCATATACAGCTGCGTGTTCTAATACACCCATGAGATGTACTTTAGTTGTAATCAACGCAGTAAATGTAAGCCACCTTAAATCTAGAGAAAATTACATTTTGAAAATAAAAGATTCCTTCTGCTCTGTTCTTCTCCAAAATGATATATTAGTTTCCCCATGCTGCAGGTAAGCCTAACCCCTGATAGTCACATCAGTTTAAGTATGGAAAACAAATTAAAGAGCACTTGTTTTTGATGTTAAAATCCGTGAGCTATTTATGGAGTGTGACAGCTGTAAGTGGTGCAAAACAACATCTCGCCTTTAGCATATTTAAAAATCAATATCTTGAACTGGTTTTGGAATAAATTGAAAAAATGATGTCACTGAACTGTCAGAAATTGTGAAAAGTTCTAGCTGATGCATTCCTGTCAAGGAAAGAAATGTGTTTAATACTGAGAGGTGCCAGTCCACACCTGTAAGTGGAAGGAGGTGTGGACAAAGTTGTAGTAGAGGCAGGTCCAGAAACACCACTTCTTAGCCTTTTTCTTTCCCTCTCAAGAAGGAAAGAATACTTTCCAGAAAGTATTCTCCAACAAGTTGTCTGAATACAAAGGCTGGTGTCAGAGTGGTGGGCCTCCTAAGGGAATCCCCAGCTGGTAAGGGCAGGGCAAAAATGGCGTATATAGCAGTGTGCCCTTGCTTTGTTTGACTAGGACTTAGACAAAGTCTTATGAGGTCATGGCTCTGAGAGCACAGGTCTTCCCACAAGCAAAGCAAAGCTTCCTGGAAATGGAATGAAATGTTTGTCACCCTATTGTGAAAATGGCTGCTACTTATAAAGGCACGTTTCATGGGGAAAAAGTGAAGTACATTTTAAAATAAAACAAACAAACATAAAAGACCACCCTTGTAGCAAATATCAGTGTTCTGGGGTAGGTGTGACTAGAAAGTATCTTAATAGCTCCACTACCACTATTGAAGTGGAGCTGATTCTGCAGTTTATAGGTTTTATGACTTGATTCTTCTACACTTGCCCAGTGTTGTGCTTTCAACTGTATATGTAAATTCAGGTTTTTGAAGCAAAGCTAATGCATATAAAGATAACGGAAACTAAACACAGCAAAGCTATAGTAGGTACAGTAAGGGAGAAAGGGCCTTGATTTCCAGAAGTTTAAAGCCAAAGTTCAGAGAGAAAGCAGGAGGTATTTTGTACTGATAAACTAGCTTTTCCATTGAGATATTTAAGAACAATTTTTTCTGTAGGTACATTGCCTCGGAATTTCTACTGCTCATACAATATGCCAGAAAAAGTCTGTTTCTTGAGACTCTGGGCTTGAGGGATGTTCCTGGGAGTACAGAGGAGCTCTTTGTACTTTGCTCTTGAGATAGATGCTGTGGGATTTTATCTATTTAGCCTTTTGACACTATAAAGGAATGTAGAGAATATTCAGTAGTTGCTTAGAAGCCATGGTGATTGAAGATCATGTAGGGGAAAGTTTTCTCACAGAGTAGGATTGATTTGGTTTCCTTTACAGCTGCCTTACCTCTTGATAATCTCAGTCTCCACTTTGGTTTGAAAAGCTTCCTTTCTGTACTTTTTAGATCATTTGATTCAAATTGTTGACTTCTAATATGGTTCAGTTGTTCTCTAGTTTACTTAAATACAACTTCATGGGATAAATATAATGTTTCGATTCACAAAAGAAAAATCCAGGCCTCTGACTTGTGTCATACTGCTGTGAGCTTGTCTGGCATTTTTGTCTAGGTTCCTGTCAGGGAAGTTTATCTGATATCTGCTTTTCCTGAGATTAGTTATTATTGATCACAAGAGATGAATGCATCATCTCTCCAACTACTTCTTAGCCCCACCTGTACGCTACTCCTTGATAACCTGTTTTACCTCTTGTAGCACTTCTGTGGTTGGAAGAAACAGGTATCACCTTTGCCTGCCACCAACATGGCTAGCTTTGAACACTTCCTATGAGATTGTGCCAGTTACAGCTGTGATAAAGAAAAGCCCAGGGGAGCAGGCGTGGTTCTGAACCTGAAGGAGCTCAACAAGTTTGAAGTAGTAACTTTGAACAGAGGCTCTCCCTGCCAGAGTTTGGGGGATGGCAGTTTATAGATTTGAGGGGATTGCAGTTAAGCTTGACCTGAAAAAAAATGGGAGGGTTTCTAATGTTATGGTTCCTTGTGTAATGAAGTCCTAGTTTGGGTTGTTATGAAGGTGACTTTCATTTATACAAGAAATGAAGTTAGGTGGCTTGTTTACTTGAGCCAGTAAGGGCTCAAACTAAAGGTTTTAAAAATCAGTAACCAGCAGGGAGAATAACTTGAGTATCTTTCAGATACAGCTTTGTCTACTACTGTGTTACCTCACTTGATTGTTCCGTTCCAATGAGTTGCATGAAGTAAAAGTCTCATGTCACATTCCCAAAGGCCTTCCTGGGTGATCACAATGGTCTTAAGTGATCAACAACATCTTTTAGTCATCAACAAGGCTTATTTCAAGCTAGAGACAAATTGGCCTTTGGGGCAAGTAGTCTAAGATAATTACATGGACATAAGAGATGTTTCCAGGCTGCTGTGAACCAAAGAATACATGTGGAAGGTTAGGACACTTAGAGCTAAAACTGCCCATGTGAAATGCAAAGAGAAGGAGTAGCTGTGCACAAACTGTTTGTTATGGGTTGGCTAATGGTTTTTCTCAGTTGAAGTGTGGGTCACTGAGAAACCATGCAAGGAGTCTTATATTCCTCCTTTGACAGTCTGAGAAGCTTCTGTAGTTTGCCTTTTTATCTGGAGTACAGAGAACAATTCAGCAGGTAAGGAACGAAGTGACCATCAGAGGTGTGGTTGACAAGCGCGCTGATTTGAAGGTATACTCTGTGAGCAAAGCAGCCTCCTTTAATAAACATGAATGAAAATGTCTGCTTCCCGTATTCTTTTCAGAAAATAATGCTAAGCTTCCATGAAGAGCAAGAAGTGTTGCCAGAATCATTTCTTGCCAACTTCCCATCATTGATAAAGATTGATATCCACAAAAAAGTAACAGATCCAAGTGTGGCCAAAAGTATGATGGCCTGCCTGCTCTCTTCTCTAAAGGCTAATGGTAAGCTTCTTGCACTCAAAATTCCTTGTTTCCTAATTACATGTTGGGTCTAGGATGCAAGGCAAACTTGGAATGATTATATTAACATTACTGTATTTGCATGTAGCCTGCCATAATTGGCACTGTAGATTTAGGTAAATAATTATAAAAGCTTTTGGATAGCTAACTTCTGCTGCTGCCTTCAGTAAAAGATAGCTTTTCACTTTAGCTGTTATCCTGCAAATTAGAAAATGGGAAGAACTGAGGGAGCAATTTGGCAACAAGAGCACACATTTTTACATCTTGAACAACGCACAAATGTTTATATTTCCCCCGCTGGCATTGGTAATGATGCTTTTTCTTATGTGTGGCAGTGTGCACTTGGTGGGTAATTACCAAAACCTTCAATATGGGGAAGTACTTGGCTGTCTGCCTTACTGTGCACCTGAGGTTCGCAGTTCCTTTGCACGATTTGTTGCCCACTTCTAGTGCTGTTTTCTGAGCCAACATCAGTTTCAGGATGCTTTTATGTGAAATAAAAGGTGTGCAGAGGGGAGACGATTTGTTCAGACTGACAGGACATCTGCAACGTGCAGCCCCTTTAGGGGCTGGTCAGCTGTGTTGCCATAAATCTGCTTTCTTTTGGGGTCTACGCTCCATATGGAATTGGATCAGTGGTTTCATTGGGTTTAAATGTTAAAAAGGTGGGAACTCTAGTAATATTTGATGTCTGTGCTTTTTACAATAACTCTTCTCCTGCAGCGTTTTGTTTCTCTCTTCCTTCTTCAGGCTCCCGTGGGGCTTTTTGTGAAGTGAGACCAGATGATAAAAGAATCCTGGAATTTTACAGCAAGCTGGGTTGTTTTGAAATTGCTAAAATGGAAGGATTTCCTAAGGATGTTGTTATCCTTGGAAGAAGCCTGTGAAGCGCTTGACAGCGAACTGTTCCAGTACTGTAGTCCCTTAACAGCTGGGCAGGTAGTGGTGGGGATCTTCATATGGTCTAGCTGCACAAAGCCAGCAATAAGCCAGCTTGGTAGAAGGGGCTATGCGAAAATCACCCATCACACATTCAGACTGTAATTTGTTGGAAGAGGATAATGCTGCTGAAAACACTGTTTTAACAAAGAGAAACCTTGTCCTCTCCTGGTCCTGTGTGAAGTGCCAAGGAATCTTGCATGGGCTATAGCTTCTCGGAGGAATCCCTCTCAATCGGCGCTGTGGTTGACAAGTTCTCTGCATTGACATCTCAACACAAAAATGGTCTCTGTCAGAAGTATCTATAAAGATGCAGGGTTTTTCTCTGTCGTAGAGCAGGATGTGCAGCTGGAAGCTGCAGAAATGGGAGGGATTGCTTGTGTCAGTCAGCAAATTTAAAGATAAGTAGCTACAGTTCTATTTTTGACTATCTTTATGCTTGTTGATAAAGCAATGACCCGTTGTCACTTCTAATGACCATTGGTTCAAGCTTTGTGCTTTGTTAGGGACAAATGTGCAGTGGTCTGTGGCAGAAGTCACTTAATGACAAACTTGTAAATTTCAGTGTATATAAACTTAGCCGTATGCTGACTAACTTTTTGTTTACCAGTTTTTGTAACTTTTTCTTTTGAAAAGTGAAATGGTATAGGTCCAAGATGGCACTTTTGAATAACCTGAAACCACAATGGAGAACGAATCTGTCCTCAGCACTGACCTTTCTTATTGTGCCTCATATCCAGGGCTAGAAACTGACCATCTTGGGTAAGGGGTGTGGATCCCAAACGATCCTTCCTTCAGACGGCAGTTTGTCACTGCTTGAGGTTATCATCATTCTCCTGGGACTGAAACAGCAATTCACAGGGTGGTCTGCCAAGCCTGTTAATTTTGGTAATGTTCGCACAGGATTGTGGATGAAAGATGGTGAGAGGGAGAGAGCCGGCCCACAGCTGGGACTTGTCTTTGGAACAGTCACCATCTTTCAAAGCCTGTTCGTACTAGTTTGATTAAATCAGGGTCTTCAAGTCCTGCACATTTGTATCAGATAACTTTTCTATAAGAAATGCCACAATAAGCACATTTTTACACATTATTTAAATGGTTACCTACTTTTAAATGTTCCAAGAATTCAATGCTTTTAGCCAGGTCTGACATGTTTGGCTATGGGATGGAATCGGCATGGTATGGGTTCTGGTAGTGAGGTAGTTGCATCATTTATGAAATTGGTATTTCACTAAAGTCCCAGTGTCCCAGATATGTAATTGGCCAATGGTATACACCTTGCAGTACCTCACTTCTTTCACCTGCTGCCATCAGCTGTCTTTATCTTCCTTTTTAATTTTCCTGGGTTTTTTTTTCCGTGGTGCACAAAGCAAGTTCAGTTCCTTCTACAAGCCTCCAGCTGCGTAGAAGTTAGGCAACCTGTAATGAAAGGCATTAAGACTGCAGTAATGTTGTCTGCGACCTGTAAGGAGATGCTGTATTTGGCCTTCTGGTGCAGTCACATGCAGGATATATTTTTTTTTTCCTTTGCAGAATGTGAACAATTTTTTAATGCGGTAGCGAAGTATTTAAGTTGAAACAAGATCATTTCATTTTTAGAGAGAGGTACGGGGTTGTGCTATGGGATTTCATGTAAGTCAGAGCTGAATGCCACTAGTTTTTATACAGCTTTGAGTGCATGTTGAGTAGCTGATACCTTGGTTTATCAGGTGGGAGAGTTTCGTTTCTTCATGAATACCAGAGTCACCTTATTTTATCTGGATGCATAACATTGCAGCATAGGATTCTTGTGGCCTTATTTCTTGGCTTTTAAGGAGTTGCCACATTTTCTCTTCCTATGACTTTGTTATTATTATAGAAGTTAATTGTATAAGCCTATGGAATGTCAGGCCAATACCATCATTCTAGGATTGTAAAGTGATATGTTGACATATCTTTCATGGTTATGAATTTTCATTAAGGTTGGAATGCCACTTTCATTAATCTGTTTTTAGATCAACAGTATCTGTAGCAGAAAAAAAAAGACCTGTAAAACTGTATTTGAAGACCATGCGAGAAATAGAATAAAAATTGAGAAGTGAATGTAACTAAGAAATGTGTGTTTTGTGTATGAGGCTTCAAAACCAGAAGTGGGTCAGCAGTGTGTGTTACATCATGCTGTATGTGTTGGATGCCCTCGAATTCGGCTGGCAGAGAAACTTGTTTCTGGTTTTGATGGTGGCAGTGTGTTGCGTGGTAAACACTTCTCTGTGCTCATGTTTTTCATAGGCAGGTATCCAGTGACCCTTCAGAAGTACTGGCCCCAAAGATTTTTGGGGTGGCAGTGACCTTTCTTGTTGGCCCTTCTGTAAGTAGCACCAGCTGAACTGTACCTGTCTTGTAAAAAAACCAGTTTTTTAAAAGGTGGTCTCCGGTGTCTGGCAAAGCCAGTGTGAACTGTGTTGCAGCAGTGCTTGTTTGCCCTTTCTTACTCTTGTGGTGTTTGGGGTTTTTTTAGTTTGTTTTCTTTTTCCTGCTTGTCAGCCGCTGGGTTTAGAGTTTGCTGAAACCCCGAGTAGCCTGCCAGCAGAAATAAGGTGAGACACAAGGTAATTTGAGGGATGCATTAATAAGGGGAAACATCGTAGCTCTGCAGTCTGGCCTTAGTTTATGTCCACAGAATTTGACTTATGAAGCTAAACGCTTGAGATAGCTAAAGCAATCAGCTTTCTGCTGAGAATCACAGCCAAGAAAAAGGGATGGGTCAGAGCTATGAAAAACAGCTTTTTCCTAAGGTCTGTTCACAAGAGTTCATCCACCTGCTGTGGAAGTGCACTGGTTATGCAGTGCAAACGGTATATATTGTGGAGAACGTGATAACGCGCAAGCTAAGCAGGGGAATGAGCTGTTAAAAACTTTTCTCCTAACCCAGTAAACGTACCATGTTGAAACAGTAGTCTTTCTTCACAAAATCATAATGTGTTGCGTGTAGTTGTCTTATGTTTTCCTGAAGCCTATTTCACAAGGTTATGGCAGAAATGGCAATATGACCTGCCTATGTCAAACGCATCTCGGCCTGGGAGGCAGGTTTGGGCTCAGGAGCTTTTCCTTTAAGGGAGTGTGAAGCAGAAGTGAGCTCTCTTGCCTGCCTCGCTCCAGGGTGGTGGCTGCAGATGGGTCACTTAGGTAATGCGCTGCCGCCAGCCAGATGGCTGCGTAGAGCAGCTACTGCAGAAGCAAACCAGTACACTTGTGTAACCATCGCTGAGCGAGCGCTTGTCCTTTTCTGGGACCAGGATCGGCTTTTCAGACCTCTTCAGTTGTGTTTTTCTTGAACTGGCTCCAACTGGAGCAGAGCAAATGGCCGGCTGGTGGAGGTCTCCTCTGCGGTGGGAGCAGAGCCAGCTTCTGACCGAGAATGCGGTGTGAGTCTGTCGTTAGTGGGGTTTGTTTTCAGCTACTCTCCTCCCCCACTCCTGCAGCACAGACTGGGCTGCTTCCCTTTCTGCTCCGAGAGGCCAGTCTGGCCCTCTGCTCCCTGCGGGTAGATGCTGAAGCAGGATAGTGCCTTCTGCATTCAGAGGCTCCTGTACCGCAGTCCCCCATGTCACATCACGCTGCTCTCGTCCTCGCCTATGCTTAAAGGGATAGAGATGAGATGATCCCTTCCCACTGCACCACTGCCTCTTTCCCTGTCACCCTCCTACACCTCTTTATGCCCTTGGCCTTTTGCTTCTCCTGGCTCTATCCGTGCCCTGTTTCTTCTCCCTGGTGTCCGGGAAGGCTGGTGCCCCGGGGCCAGGATAGGAGCCATACATGGACAAGCAGCGTAAGGGCCATTTTTCCACAGCTGGCAGTGTGGTCAGTAAATGCGTTGTCCTGCTGAACCGGGCAGGATGGGCAGGGGACCTCCGGTTAAAGGATGTGGTGGTGTCTTTCATCTCCAGAGTGGCTTTTGGGTTGTTCATCCTCACGATGTAAGACCCTCTCCCCTCCCACTATTCTCGCCCCCGCTAGAAAAATCTGACAGAAGAGGCCGGTTACCAGGAAAAGTCATTAGGGTCCCGCTGGGGTAATAACCCTTCCGCTTTTATTGCAAGGAAATAAAATACTATAAATACGGCGTTTCACCAGCTACTCCCGCTCCCCGCTCTTCCGGAAAGGTCCCCTCCGCCCTTGTTGATGCCGGCGGGGTTTCCCCCACGCAGGATGCGGGACGATGCAGGGGGTGGTCCTTTGGTTTGCCGGGGGCGGTCGCGGGGCGGAGCGGCACAGCCCGCCCCGGCACGGCACAGCCCGGCACGGCCCGCCCCGCTCCCAGCGCCGCGCTGCCGCCTCATGGAACCGCACGGGCCCGGCTGCCCCGGCAGCGTCCTCTTCGGTGAGCGACACCGGGGGTGAGGGGAGGCGAGGGACGGGGAGAGGGGACACGTGGGAAGGGTGGCAGAGAGACCGGAGGGGGAGATGGGGACAGGAGAGACACGTGGGGGCAGTAAATGGGGGGGCAGGAGAGAGGCGAACAGG